>JAOVVI020002270.1:0-21557 GCA_028571085.2 Nepenthes alata
CCCCCCCCCCCCCCCCCCCCCCCCCCCCCCCCCCCCCCCAGTACAACTCTGTTTCTTCTTGCTGTTTCAAATGTTGATGCTTGGTGGCTTATTCTTGCTGCAGTGCCAATGACTGGAAGTTCGCAGCAGAACAATTTGTTAGATCGCTCTCCAATAATGTGTTTGTTCATTGTAAGGAATTTCTGCATATGAATTGTTATTTTGCATAGTACTATTTTATCCTCTTCTAATCATCTACTGTTTTATCTACTGGAGATTTCTCAATTTGTTGGTGTTAATAACTTCTTCTCTGTAGACCAGCAATTATTTCTTCTGTGCATGTAATGCTGTGTCTGTTTCCCAGTCACTGATATTTGTGCTGCTGTAGAATAGACATGGGGTTTTTACACTTTAGTCTCTTTTGGCATGGTAGCCAAGGAGGCAGGCTGCTACACATTTTTTTAATCCTCCATTATCATCACGGGGGCAAATAATTATTGTCACAGTCCCATCCATTCTTTTTCAAACGTCTAGGGCCTGAAAAAGTAGTGAGTTATCTTTGAGATGTGGATCCTCCTATTCTATTCCTTATATCATTGTCCTGTATTATTAGAAAGCTTAAGAAAGAAATGAGGTAAAAAAATGGTGACCCAGTGTACGAGGCTCCTATGTCATGGGGTTCTGGGGAGAGTTATATGTATGCAACCTTACCTTTCATTGCAGAGAGATTGTTTATGCAGTTTGACCCCGTGATTTATAGACTGCGACAGAGCAAAAAGCTTACCATTATGGTATGGATCTTCAAAAATAAAATAAAAAAATGTTTTTTTAATCTTATTGTCAAGTGTCCAACAAGAGAAATGAGTAGGGAAAGAAGTTTAAATACAACACCGGTTTATTTGAATCCTAGATACTATCTTTTTTGCCCAATAATGTGTAGGGGCAGTTCACGTGGTTGCGGCTTTCTATTTTGTAAGAATGACCGGGGTTCAACCCTCAGCTGTGTATGCAAATTTGCTTCCTGATAAAAAATTTCATTATTTTGAATTGCTTATTGTGCAGGTAGTGAACGAAATGTAGCAAAGTTGACATTGGATGGTGTTGATGTAATGGGTGAGAGATTGGCTGAGGAGGTTTGTTTCCGTGGTGTGATCATTGTACCACCAATTTCTTATGCTTATAACTCATTTGAAATCAAATCCTAGTAGGCTTTCTTTCTGATGAACTGTTCTATATAAGTAATCTTGATATTAAAAACTTATGAATTTCAGGTACAGGAAGTAATCAAACGTAAGCCAGATTTACGGAAAATTTCCTTTGTATCACATTCTATTGGTGGACTGGTTTCAAGATATGCGATAGGCAAATTGTATCAACCTCCTGGTCGCAGTAATCTGGAGAATTCATCATCTATTGAATCTGTTGAGAGCTGGAGAGGCACTGTTGGTGGGCTTGAAGCAATGAACTTCGTTACAGTTGCTACACCTCATCTTGGGTCTAGGGGTAATAAACAGGTAGCTGTGTTCTTTCTTTTGCAATTTATAACTTCAGATGCGCTCTAAAAGTTTTGTTCGAATGTAAAATTTGTTGCATTACAATAAGCATGTGTTAGTGGGTGATATTAATCATTAAAACTTGAATGCATGGGAGCTTCTTCTACAGATGCTTCCATTAATATAATAGCCCACTCAAAGCTTTTATCCTGATTTAGCTGAATACACTTTATCTGCGGTATCTGGCCATTTTGAGTTGTCTATACTATAGCACATTCCTAGGGTACCTTTTTGTTAATTGATCAGGTTTTGGCTACTATACTTCCATTTTATGTGCATTTCACTTCCTCTCGTCTTGATTAAATCAGCAACTCTTCTTAACTGGGAGCTTGGTGGTTTTTGGATACTTATCTGAAAACAACCTGGTGATTTTGGCCCCTTTTCTAAGACATCTTCCACAACACTCTGCCATCCAAGTTGTCAAAGAATTGCCTCCCATGTTATCATATGAAACATCATCATTTGGAAAATATTGTGCCTTAATAACCTTATTTACTAGACAGGCGGCTTTTTTTTTTCCATCTTCTCGTTCATATTGCCTAAGAATGTCTGAGTGAACTCCTTAAATATTCTAAAACACAGAGCTCCCTATTTTTCTCATCTAGTCATTTTTCCCATGGCCACCAATGGCACTTTTGAGGCTTTGGTGTATTACATCTCTAAGATCCATTAAGTACCCATAGCTTTATAGACAGTGTGACGGACAGATACTTTGCCATCCAGGCCTGCATTTCAATAATATTACTAAAGAATTGTTTTCTAGATGATGCCCTATTAAGGGTAGTCCCAAATATTTCTCCTGATCAGAAGATTAGAATGATAGTAGGATTCATGAGAAGAATCACTACATTTCTTACTTTTTTCGTCACATCATTTATACTTTTTACTTTAAATCATGGCTTTTTGAAGGAGTGAGGAGTTTCGGAATGACTATTTCTCTTGGTTGGTGGTCACCATGTATAAATGTGGTTTAATGAGAAGCTAAGTGAAACGATGCTGTGGTTAGAGTTGTGCAGAACTTTTTGGGATGACTGATCGTATCTCTCTGGTGCTTTGTTCATTTATAGATCGGGTGGAAAGGATTTCAGTAGTATATATGGGCTTCATGGAGTGAGCAGGAGCAGTTTATCGGCTGAATTGATTTTTGTCAAGATTATGCTGCCCTTCTTTGGATTCATGGTATTTCTCTCTCTTTGAAAGCATCGATGCTATCTCCTCTTTAGTTCTTCTGGAGGGCTTTGTTGGTGTGTTACTGAAAGGAAGCTATTAGATATGCTATGTCAAGGTCTCAATTTTAGTTGAGACATTGGAATAAATATATAGTTGAAATGATGGTGTAAGAACATTTTGGTGATAGAAAAAATAAAAGAAGGGGAGAAGAAGCTGAAGTCATTATTAAAGGTGGTAAATTTGTGTCTCAGTGATCTTAATATTAGAAAGGCTCACCTGACAATGAGGCCTTCGCTTTAGATCATAAAGGGTAGGTTGCCATTAAATGAAGGGGACAGAAAAACAAATTGCAGAGTTTTTGGTTCTCAAAGAAATGTATAGGTGTTACAAACCTAGAAATTTGACTTGTAAATCTATATGTTCAAAACTATTTTCCAGTCTTAATTTAGTTACACTTTTCTATTTCCACAACTTCTTGGTTAAATGTGTTGATTTGTTTTTTTATTTGAAATGTAGTCATTTATACAAATCAATGTTTGTTGATAATTATTAGCAATTCATAGATCAATCAACATGTGATTAGAGTATTGACATATGATAAGGGTCGTTAATCAAATCAAGTTACTTTGATCTTTGCTTAAAATTGTTTGTAATTTGTTCAAGCTCAACTCAGAAAGCTTAACAAGTTGAGTAAAGCTAACTTGATGAATTCGTTTGTGTGAGGATAAAGTTTTGGTATTTTTATTTATAATGAACCAACTACTCTAACTTGATTTATGAAAGCTCCACTAGAGGTTGAGATCAATTCATTCTAGCTCAAGCAAAGTAATACTCAATTCATTTACAACCTTATTCATAATAGCTAGTTGTCATTTGTCGTTGAGTGGACGACAAATTGTTGCTATGAATAACACATTGATTCTTAATGGCGATTCTTTAAATTTTTATCACGTAATTAATATTTTGTCGTTGAGTGGACGATCCACAAATAATAAATTTCATCAAGTAATATGAAATATTATATGCTAAGCTAAATCTTATTAAGAGGACCGCACTTTTGGCTTATATGAAGTGATATTAATGTACTTTTCAATGTATAAAAATATCATATATAAGAATTAAACCTCATATAAAATTTTTAGGTGATTTTTATAGAAAAAGACAAAATACAAACAAATTGTTAAAAGAGTAAATCAAATTTCCTTAATATTTAATTAAAATATCAATATTAATATCGATAACCATCATAATAGTAATGATATTGTCATATTAGGCAGTATGTACGGTATCTGATATAGTAGATGTAAAATTTGCTTTCACAGTCAAAATCGTAATTGAGTTATATATTGAAAGTTTACAATTTTAAATAATTTATTCTAACTATTTGATGAGTTTTAGTTAATTTTATTAAATTTGTCTTGGTATTCTTCTAGATCTTTGAAAAATATTTCAAATTTTTTATTTATATATTGTTTATATCACTGTAAAACATGTGGATTTAGTCTTCTTAAAAGATATACGTATATATAAAACGTGTACATTTAAACTTTTAAAAGGCAAAGAAGAAATATTTTATAGGTGACATATTAGGATATTTTTCTTATATTGTAAAATATCAGTGTCGGCTTGTCGATGTATATATTTATTGGCCGATATTTTAAATATTACTCGGTATTTGATTCCATGCTCGGTATATGTTTTAAAAAGTTCTTTTGACTTTGGTTTATATTCGTACTTTTAAGAAAAAAGCTTTTATATTTTAAATTATCAAAAAAGTTGTATATAAACAAGATTTTGAAAACCATGGGATTTCCTCTTTTTGACCAGTGAAAACATCTAGAAGACATTTGTCACGACCCCGATCCTATAGTCCGATTATATTAATTTCTTGATTCACAATTAGGTTAAATTAGATTTATCCTTAGTATTCAAAATTTAACCGTTTATTCCATCAACTTAAATCCTTAACAAATTTTGGGATGCAAACATAAACTTAAATATCGACAAATGATCTGAAATAAAATAATGATTCAAATTATAGTACCAAAATGTCGTGTCCAAAAGTGGCTCAAATACTGACAATTATAAGACTTTGTATCATACACAAGAAAAAATATCTCCACCAATATTAGAGTAATCTAAATTGTAATTCAACCAAATTGTTGAAACAAACTTAAAAATTCCGTCAACATACATCATCTACGTGAATTACAATATTTAACAATTTAGGCAAAATTAACATACTTTAAAATACCGTTCTTTTCTGAATAACAATACATAGATTGATCAAAAATCCAAAGTCTAATCCCTGAATAGTTGTCATTCAACTCGATCACCCATAAGCAAGCAATGAACTCTCTAATCTGAAAGGTTAAATGAAATAAAAGTAATGAGTGAGATAATTGCTCAACAAGTCATATATAATTTTCATATGTGGACATATATATCAAAGAACATGTTGGTTGACCACATGATTTACACTTAAAAAACCGATTATATCATTTGCAAATTATTAGTGCGAAATCCCAAAATTGATGTTCAATTATACCAAATTGTACAAATACATAAAATATGTTCAAATCATGGAAAAACATAGAGGACTAAGGGTTGGTGATGACCTCACCAATAAATAGTGAATATCGAAACTCGAGTTATGATTATTTCTACATAACCAAAGGCCTTACACTATTATTCAAGATCTGTAGATAGACCATTTATATATAACCCTATAAATGGGGTCAAACGCTGCTTTTTTGACCCATGAATATAAATGTGACTTTCGATTAACTCATAATATATTAGGATATATCCAAATATATTTTGTCAATTCTCTACAATGGTTCATACTTAATCGAACTAAAAATTCTATTCAAATACGAATATGTTCTTAGATTTTCTTATATCGGAGAAAATACTTCTTCATTATTAAAACTTATGTAGAGTTTTTATCTATATTTCTACAAATACATAACATGCTATAAAATGATGGGCATGTAAGAACTTTAGCTTGCATTTTAGAAACATGTAGGAACCTAAACATGCATTTTAAAATCATGCAAGAGCTATATTGTATAATTTACAAACATGCAAAAGTTATTCATTGCAAAAATTGTAGGAAATCAACATGGCTAGTAAAATTTCATCAATTTATTTCACGGCATATAGAAGCATATACTTGAAAATTGAAGACATGTAAGAACAATATTGTAGAACTTTAACACTTCAACATGATGTATATGGATTTAAAACATTAGTTCCATAAAATTGCATGAAATGGGAGTGAAATCACATGTATACAAAGTAATAACACTTTAGCTACAAAAATGGTACCTACACGAGCATTTGGAATAATAAATGCTCAAAGATATCAAAAAAGATCAGTATAAAGGAAAGAGAGTTTAAAAATACTTACCTTTTACTTAAATCTAGGGAAAGATCTCTTTAAGTTTTCTAGTTTCTCCCTCTCTTACCTTCTCTCTTTCCTTCTTTCTCTTTATCTCTTTTCTTTCAATCTCTTTCTCGCTGAAATCAGTCGCAAATGATTTAAAATCGGCCAAAGGGCCTATTTATAGAAAATTGGCGCATGTGCTCCGATCAGGCGCGTATCATGCGCTAAGGTATAATATGTACTGTGCACAAATATCATTCAGATGCGTATCAGGTGCCAATATTCTGTCCCAAATATGCACAAGTGTCAATTGGGCGTGACTAATCTGCCTAAAATACACGAGCGGCCAAAGGCGTTTCTCAGGCACGACTTTACTATCCAAAATATGCATATGCGTGGGTCAAGCGTCACTTGGTCTAACTTATTTCGGTTCAAAAATAAATTTGACCCTAAACCTCAATTTACATTAAAATTTTATCAGCTTAATTTAATTAGTCATTATTAAAGAACATTTTGGAGATCTATACCTTACAATATTATTTTGATTCCAACATTCAGTAGAACCAATTTTCCAACTTAAAATATGCACATTTTCAAACGAATTTTCTAGATTTTCCCTTTTTTGAAAAGTTTTCAGAAATCACAATTTTCCACAAACTGAACATTCATCAAGTCTTTTTTGCCATTCCGGTGATGCTCACAGGTGGTAGGTTATTATTTTTAGAGTTGGATGATAGAATCATAGAGGATTGAGGACACCAAGTTGGAAACATGTGGTTGTTGTAGATAATTCTAGTGACCTACTGGATGAGTGTAGGCAAGTTTTAAGGGTGTTCAGCCTACTGTTTTTAAAGGCATGACTGGGTCTTGTTAGAAGAAGTTTCTTCCAACGATGGAAATTTGCTGTCTCATCAGAAATGTGTAATTTGAAGGCATTAGGTTCATTCATGTGGCTCTTCTAAAGCGAATTCAGGAAATTGCAAGGCTAATGTGCTAATATTTTTGAGTTTGTTGCTGTCACATTCCATTTTTATTACTGTAATTCCAAAGAATCCCTATGAGAAGTATTTGAAGGAGTTGAGGCTAACGTCATGTGGGCCTTTTTATGATGTCTAGATTTTGTTAGGATTGTTTAAGATGGTGTGGAAATTGCAGAATGCATGTTCGGGGGAGAGCAAGGATTTAATTGGTACAGCTAGTTTGTTCTATAAATTGGCGATTCAATCATGTTTTGTGAGTAATTTACTACTTGTGCTCTTAAGTTTGCAATTTCTTGATGTTTAGGGTAACTTTTTCATTTTATTTTTTAGTCCTTTTTTGGGGTCATAGTACTCAAGCTAGGCTATTTTTAAATTTTCTAAGACCTTATAATTGGTCATTTTGTAAAGGGTATTTGTGGAGTTTGTGGGAGCTTTTGTGTTAAATGAAGTGTTGGCTTCTGTTATCCTTCAGGCACTGGCTTCCATTGGAAGCCTTTGGTTTAAATAAAAGATCATCTCCAATAATGAGGGGACTTCTTGCTATTTTGAAGATTTGGATGTTTGGATTTGAGATTCATGGCTATATCATTCGGATTTGGAGCCAGGAACCAATGGGAGCATAATACAATGTGTCACTTTCCAAATTTCCAATGGCTGATAATGTTGCCTGCTGTTTTGGGTTGTTAGAGGTTCCTTTCTGATTACTTATTTTGCTCTGCCATTGGATTGTAAATAGAGTAGGCTTAGTTCAAAGGCATCTCTCTATTCTCCCTTAGTTTTTGTCTCTTTCCCATTGTTTCAGTCAGTGGTTCTGAAATTGGAAGAAGTATGGGAAATTTAGGGTAGCCTGGTGCCTGGCAACCCATTGGCTCATGTGAATGTGCGAAGCTCATGTCAAATATACCTAATGCTACCTTCCAAAGACGTTTTTATGTTTTGAACTTCCGACTTCTGGAGAAAACTTAAATGGAAAACCTTTTTGGGAGGAAGTCATTGCTGCAAATTATAGGGTGCACCACATCGTTTGGTGTCTAAACCTTCTTGGTGCAGTTTTAGGTGAGCTTGTGGAAGCATAAACAATGAGGGAGACAGAGCTTGGAGGCAGTCATTTAGATTTCAGTTGGTGTGGTTGATTCTGTCAGGTTTTGGCTGGAGAAATGAATCATAAGCAGCTAATTTCCCAGATTATTCAGAATGCTGGCAAATAAAGAGGAGATTACTGCTGTGTATGCTGACTTTAATTTATACCTTGTCAATAGATGAAAATATTGACCTATATGTATTGGTATTGGATTCCCCCAATACCACTATTTTCTAACACTATGACAATGTTATGTTTTGTTGCCATATCGGCGATATACCCGATATTTGACCTGTAAAATGAATGACAGTGATACATAATGCAGTTTTCAGTGGAACTATTAACTACAGAGCCTTATTACCAGAGCTAGCAAGCTGGCAAAAAAGCTCAGCTCCTATTATAAACCGATGAAGAGCTACTATCACCAAGAGAGGGATTACAACCTTTTTCGACAGACTGCCTTAGTGGATTCTTGCTTGTAAGGGATTTGTTTCAAGAGTGTTTTTCTGTCGCATTGGGTAATTTATAATAGTCTCCGACAGACTTGTTAAGAGAAGTATGACCTCAGCATTGCATCCATTGACTGGGCTAAAACTGCCCCCCGTTTCCTAAAATACTTATTTTACTTGAGCTGGTCAATTCTTTCTTGTCAGCTTATAATTCTCATATTTTTTTCCAATTCCGATATGAATTGTTTAATTTGTTTGATATTAGCATGGCTGCAATAGATACCAATACCAATATTTCTATCCATGGTTGTCACATACATTGGATGCCAAAGTATAATGAATGTGGATCAGGTTGATGATGCTTTTTCAGAATTATTGTTTTTTCCGAGCTGTTATAGCAGCACTCTGAAGCTGGGTGGTGAAGATCGTGTACTGGGATATCTACTCTTGGATGATTGCTTTTTTAGTTTCTGTTTTGAAGGTGTGGTGCCAAGGGGATCGGTCCATTCTTCCCTGGAAATTTTGTTTGAAATCAATACCATGCTTAAAAGTTTTGTTTCTGTGTTCACTTGTTTTTGCACAATTAGATTGCTAGGAAGGCTCGGTGTGCTCCCTTCAGTTCTGTAAGAAGTGAAGCTGCACGTATGGAAGTAGAATTATTAGCTTGGGGTGCTTCTTCACAATGTGAAACAATGGCCATTTGTTTAGTTTGGCAATCATTTGGCTATCTATTTGGCGTTGGGTTCAACAATATAATTATGGGTATTCAGGATTTTCTAGTGAATTAAATTTTATCTTTTCAATTTTTTGGGGTTTTTTTTTTTCTTGGAGGTTCTTTTCCTTGCACAATGATATGGATGCTCTACTAATCAAAAGAGAGACAGAGACAGAGAGAGAGATACGGATGCTCTATTGTGACTTAGGTTACATGTTCAACCACCAAAAATCTTCTATGAAATTTATGGGTAAAATTGCATATATCTATATAGCCTCATGGTGTGGAAGCCATGAGCGGTGAGCTGCTCTCTTTTTCATGAAAACTTTTTCCTATCTCATCTTCAGCTACTACAATTTTATCTTTTCAATTTTGGGGGTTTTTTTTCCATTGAGGTTCTTTTCCTTGCACAATGATAAGGATGCATCAAAACAGAGAGTGAGAAAGAGATAAGGATGTTCTATTGTGACCTAGAGGTTACGTGTTCAACCATAAGAAATCTTCTATGAAATTTATGGGTAAAATTGCATATATCTATATAGCTTCCTGGTGTGGAAGCCTTGAGCGGCGAGCTGCTCTCTTTTTCATGAAGACTCTTTTCTATCTCATCTTCAGCTACTACAATTTTATCTTTTCAACTTTTTGGGTTTTTTTTATAGAGGTTCTTTTCCTTGCACAACGATAAGGGTGCTCTACTTATCGAGAGAGAGAGAGAGATAAAGATGCTTTATTGTGATCCTGAGGTTATGTGTTCAACCATCGGAAATCTTTTATGAAATTTATGGGTAAAATTGCATATATCTATATAGTCTCATGGTGTGGAAGCCTTGAGCGGCGAGCTGCTCTTTTTTTCAGGAAGACTCTTTCATTATCTCACCTTCAGCTTCTACAACTTTCTGGTATTTTCTGTTATTATGTGTAGCTTTGTTTTTGTGCACTTTCTTTTGCACACCTCCTTGTGGAGGAATGACGCCTATTGTGGAATGCCATTTGTCTCTTTGGTGGTGTGCCTCAGTGCATGATTCTGGGTTGTCTATTTTTAATTTTACCCCTGGAATCTGTTTAATATACTTATCATTAACAAGTTCCTAGCAACAAAGGGAAAAAGTGTTACTAGCAGAAAATATAAGCCTAAAACCAAACAATAGAAAAAGGGTCCTAACATCTGAAGCCACACCTTTGTTGTCTTCTTGACAAGTTCAGAAATTGCTGTTTTCTTGATTGTCATAAATTTCTGAATCTTTGCTTACCTCCTCCACATTATATTATTAGGTTTTAACTTGGTATTCTTAACAAGGTAATTCTGGCTGGAAAATGGGCTTTTATCCATTTGAGGAGTATAGAACTTATGAAATAAGGATAGATGAGAGAATCCCTTATTTGGGTTAATGTTATTCATGTGTATATGTAGGGTTATTTATATATATATAAATTACTAAACTCTCTTTAGAAAGGAATATTTCTTAGTATATCCTAGAGTGTATTCTAATAGTATATTTTAATAGATATTCTAATATAAACTTTATTCTAACAATCTCCCTCAAGTTGGAGTATAAATGTTAATCATTCTCAACTTGTTACAAATATATATAACTCAAACTATAATTAAAAATTTGGTGAAAATATTGGCAAGTTGGTATCTAATCCTCACATGACGAATAGAAATTAAGCATTATTGGAGCTTCTAATGAATAAAGTGACAATCGATCTCGATATACTTTGTGCGTTCGTAAAATATTGGATTAGATGCAATATGGATGACTGATTGATTATCACACCAAATTGAAAAGGTCCAAAACTTTTACACCCAAGATAATCAGGTAATTGTTGAAGCCATATCACTTTATAGGTAACATTTGTTAACACACGATATTCTAATTATTCACTTGACTTGCACATTTTGTTTCTTACTTTTTCATACATACGATTGCTTCTAACAAATATACAATAATCGTTGGTAGATTTCTGATCATATGGTGGCCCAGACCCAATTAATATCAAAGAAACCCTCAACTTGAGCATGACCGTGATTGTAATACTGTAAGTCTTATCTAGGTGTACCATTGAGATATCTCATAATACACATTACTGAATCCCAATAAGGTACATGAAGAGAATCCCAATCAAGTTGAGAAACAAGATTTCAAGGTATTCGAGATAAGCTTGCCACCGATCGGCTACCTCCGACAGGCCAATTATGCTCTATTATTAGGCGACGAGGATTTCCTCTCACCGATCGCTGCAGTTGGGCACCTTTTATCATTGTGGTGATAGGGCATCGGTTCTGGTCTTTGATCCTATCAATAGGTTTTGATGTTTTGGGCATTTTCTACTGTTGCTGCACACAACAATGCAGCGGCCGACGAGCCCACTCGTTTGAGATCTGACATTGTTAGTCCCGGAACCAAGGTCATGCTCACCCGAGGAGGCAGTGATGGGCATTACTCCATGGCTTCTCGGAACATCTGTGGAATAATTTCTTTGGAGGGTGTTCGTCCCCGTGGCCATTGGTCTCCGAGAAAAGATTGGATAATAAAAATAAAAGACATATTTTATATATTTAAAAAATAAATTAAATGTAAAAGGTTAGATCTAAGGGGAATCATGGAGATTCAACGGGAACTAGAAATGTAGAAGAAAATCAATTGACCACATTGAAAAGATGAAAGAGAAATAGCAAAAAAATGCTTCAGGGATACCCTTCCGTCATCATCGTTAGAACACCCGTGAATGACATGACACTAATCCATCCATCTATTTTTGTGAAAACTCAATAGTATAGATGGATAGCCGAGACACCATGTCTCTGCAGGTGTCTCAAGAATGACAGAAGGATATGCAGACTTATACCATTCAATAAAACACATTGAAAACCCCATGCAGTGAGAATAAATTTCCGTGTGTATGTACGAAATCTTTTTCCTGATCATTTTATTTTCTCCTTTGTCTTGAGGATATCTCCTCCATCTATTATTCTGTCTCTGTTCATTTTCCATGACCATAGACCCCATAGATCAGGTCATACATCATTACCACCTGTTAAATTGTCCATTCTCCAACATTTGGCTGGCTTTGGTATGCTGGGGGAGAAAGAGAGAGGCTTTTCCACATCTTCAGTCTTTTCTCTTCAGTATACAAAGGGATTATCTCTCATTTGGGTGGAGGATCATGTTAATGACAATCTTAAAAAGCTTAGATGAACCTGCTGCCATTCGGCGTTGATGGATGTGAATGTGGGTTGTTTGCAAAAGAAGAATGGATGTAAATGTGGAGTGTTACAAAAGAATGCTGAGTATCGAATGGTGATGGCTCCCTAAAATCAACTGTTGCTTTATGATTTCCAGAAGATAAGCTTACCAGTCTGCAATACACGTTATTATGATTATCTTAAGTTTGGAAGTTTTGGTAGCTTATTCTCGTTTACAAAATTATTGCAGGTGCCATTTCTTTTTGGTGTAACTGCGATCGAAAAAGTTGCAACTCATTTGATTCACTGGATATTCAAAAGAACTGGTAGACACCTTTTCTTGACCGACGACGATGAAGGAAAAGGTCCATTGCTCAAGCGGATGGTGGATGACCATTATGAATACCCCTTCATGTATGTGCTTTATCTCTTTGATCACCGCCAGTATCTGTAGATTTAGTCAACATCTTGATGTCAATATCTTATGGTGAATTTGTCATGCATGCAGATCGGCACTTCGGACATTTAGACGTCGAGTGGCATATTCAAATGTTGGATATGATCGTATCCTTTCTGTGCTATTGATACTGCTGTTATTTGGTCTTGAATAGTAAGTTTTTTTTTTTTTGTTTTCTTTTAAGAAATGCTGCTAAGATATTGTTGGCTGGAGGACATCTTGTATTAGACGTATTAGTGAATTGCCAAAGGTAATGCCTTCTGCGTGCAAACTGTGGTCATTTTTTCCTGTTCCAGTCACATATTCGTGATTGAAAATCATCTTATCTGTTGCCAGTGGGAGGATTCTCTTAATGAAAAGTACCCACATATAGTCTATGAAGAACATTGCGAGGCTTATGGTGCTGACGATTGTGAACCTAATTCAGTGGGAGATTCTAACTTGGACAACGTAGAAGGTGTGTAATTTCAGTGATTGAAGCATTGTTGGATGCATAGTTGCTTTTTAAGCATGGTTTTTCATCTCTCTTATGTACGGGCAGAAACATTGCTCCCATTCTCTATATGTTCTCTCTATGGATAAAAATGTTGGTATCAGTATTAGACATATTAGATACACGTATCAATATTAGATATATCGGAACATTTTTTTTTAAAAAGTAAGATATGTAACTGTATCGGCCAAAAAATTAGCCAAATATCGATTATATTGACAAATATTTTGAATATTAGCGAAAATTTTTTGAATATATTGTCGATACAGCAACTGATTAAGATATTGTTGTGGTATCAAGAAATATTACTATCGTCGGCCTAATACCGATATTTATTAGCCGGTATTTTTATCAATGGAACTTCTCGCCATTATTCTACAGCTGGGAATGTTTTTGCCTTTAATCTGAGGGGAAACATGGTCTGAATGTTCATGGATGATGTCGCTGTTTTTTACTTGGTCGCCAACTTCCAAGCCTAGTTAGATTAAAACTTCATGCGGGGCTATACACCTATTTCATTATTATGGCAAAGCCAGCAAAAATAATCTATCAAAGTTCAATTATCAACTAGACAGAAAAGATGGATTCTTGGGTTGAGAATTTATCTGAGCATTTTATTGATTTAGGGGATATAAGGGGATAATTCTATGCCAAATAATGAACAAGTCAAAATTAATGATCAAGATATTCTGAAAATAATAAATTTTATTACTGTATATCTATAGTTCAAGTAAATGGATATATCGATGATGACTTGACATGGGTTACTGCATGTTGGCTAAAATGGAAAAATATATCTGTTGTGTTTTGTGATTAAAATATATCTCTAAAAATTGAATGAAAATTTTTACAAGACGGATATTATAATACATGTTGTATTTTATAGATCAGAATATTGGGTAATCATAGATGAATTTTAAGAAAATATTGTGTGTTTGCAAAGATGAGGATGTTATAATGAGTAGAGTACTCTAAAAGAGAAAATAAAGAATTAATATATCCTTAGCAATTTAAAAGTTGTACTAGCAGACGAACAATTGAGGGAAAGATGATTATGGCGATTTGGACTAATACAGTATAGGTCAAATGAAGTATCAATGAGAAAGATTTATTTGGGTTAAATTACGGACCAATAGGAAGGGAGAGGTAGGCTTGAAAATTTAAGTGATGTTGCACTAGATCGAGTGGAATGCTGGTAATAAATTTATATAGCTGACTTTACTTACTGAAACTTCAAGGCTTTGTCATTGTTGTTATAGGATCTATGGGATACTCTTTTATTATTATTTTCTTTTTCTATTTTTAATCTGATTTTGTGGCCATAGTTGCAAGAAACACCATAATCAAGCAAAATCCTTTAAGTTAACTTTACCTGGTTAATCTTAGCTCTTGATGTCATGAAAGCTCACTTGATGAAAAAAATTTCCTAGTGTAGGGTAATTGTTGGAATTCCAAATTAATCCACATGGTATTGTTTTTTTAGCTTCTTAGGCACATATTTTGATAGACATTTGCACACTGGATTGTGAAAAATTGGAAACATGCCACACTGACACAAACTTGAGAATTTTTATTTTGGGAAAAAAACCACCTTTTTTGGGATGTAATTTTATTAAGTCCATGTTTTTGGAGGTGAGGTACACAACCCTTCTCCCCAAGTCTGCTTGTGTTTGTGCCCTCAGCACTGATGCTCGTACTTATTACTTATTGGAAATATGTGCTAATTGCTGAAACTTTCTTAATGGGTTGCAAAATGAACTTGTTACCTCTTTTCTTTTGTGCCTTTTACTTGTTTCTTCAACATTTTTTTGTGCTTTGTGATGTTAACAACTTGCTATTTTGGAAAATTTGGACAACTCTATGCAGAGGAACTAGTTATGGGTTTATCTCGTGTCTCATGGGAGAAAGTTGATGTCAGCTTTCACACCAGTAGACTGAGGTTTGCTGCCCACAGTGTTATTCAGGTTCTCTCTCTCTCTCTCTGTCTCTCTCTAGGCAGGTGTATAAGTCTTCATGTTGACCACTTCTCTACGGAATTAAGGATATGGGTCACACTATACATCTATCAATACGATGTGCATCAACATTTGGAAACTTTTTTTCTCATAGAGCATAATTTCTCCAAGATATTTGCAACGCATTAGTGGTTAATAGATAAAAATATTAGTTGATATATATCGGTATAAATCTCCGATACCGATATTTTTTAATATTATGAGAATATCATAATATATTGTCATATTGGTGATATTAATTTTTTTTCTTGCGATATATCCAATATTGATACTTAATGTCTGATATGTCCTATACTGATATAACTGCGGCCAATATTTTCATCCATGCTTGTGTGTTGTGCCACATTGGATTAGTGATGAATTTGAAATAAGCTTATAAGCCTAAAGGGTTATGCCTTGGGGACTATGCTTAGCCTTTTCAGATCATAATTGGCCAATGGGCCTGGGTCTTGGTTGCTAGGTGGTTTTGGTTTGGGTTTGGCCCACTGCAAGTGTCAAAGTCTTTTCCCTTAGCAAGTGTTGTCCATCTACCGTGCATAATTGATGACACCCTTTGTCAAGGGGATGGCTGCTAGTGATATGGAGTTGGTCTAACAATCTCTTATCCAATGGATATGAGTTTGATATAGAATTATCTTTTGCCTAGCTGCTCATTGATTGAATTCCCAGTGTTAAGGTGATTGATATGGTAAGACAAGATACTTTTCTTTTCTAGGACAAGTGCTTTGCCCAATTCATCTTGAGGTAAAATTCTTTAGTTTAGCTATAGGGAAGTTTTCTTAGAGCTGAAGACACACATGTTGCTGCTTCTTCAGAAATAAGGCAACTTTAGTTGTTTGTCAGTAAGACTGAGAACGAAAGGACGGCCGTAAGAGAGCATGAGGTTTTGTTAAGAATTATCAATAAGCTTTGAAGATTGTAAAGCCTTTAGAGTGCCCCTGATCTAAAAGAAGAAAAATCGATAAAACTTTATACTAGTTATCAGGGAAGAGGAGAAAGAGCTGACTTAACCATCAAACAATTTCATAGCCGCTTCTACTTACATCTTATTCACCTTCCACTCGGATGACATTCAACCCTTTGAACTTACTACTACTACCATTAAACATCTTTCTGTGATGCCATGCTTGACATTGTCCTTGAATGCCGAATCAAGTCGAGTTTGTTGAAATGTATCAATAAGCTAAACGCATCCTATAAGTTAATTTGTGCATTAAATAAATGCAAGCGCTCAACAATTCTATTAGACTGGCGAATTCACATACCGTACAACTGCCACAACCTATGTTCTTGGAGCAAGCTGTTTGCTTAGCTTTATGCTCATCTTATCGTGTCATTTCTAGTACATCTGTGGGACATGCAATGAAAAATTGAATACCTGATATACAGGTATCATCAATTTTTGCAAAATGTGAAATTGAATCTATAAATTTTGTTTCATGCAAGAGATGTGAGAAAAGGGGTTAAATCTAGATTTCATTGTTGTACTATACTTATTAATTACAATTACATGTGTCCAAGGTCTCATGCCTAACTTGTTGGTCTGGGTTTGCTCTTAAATAGGTGTACAAACATCAATATTTGGTTACAAGTCCAGTCATTTTTCTAGAACAATATGTTAGGGCCCTGAAACTACTGCTTGGAGATGGAACCTATGTGCCGATGCTCACTATTTCGAGAGCCATTAAGCCAATATGAATGGAGAGAAACTAGAACATAAAGAAAAAAGAGATACATACTCCAGCGGCACCTTTCCTATCGGAGCTGTCAAAATACTTTCTTGCTTGGCCATCCTTGCACTAAGCTCCACAAAAATTCTTCCAGTACATCTATGATGAGAATCTAGCCGTTCTAAATGATAACTACTACTAGACCTCAATTCAAGACTTAATTTCTTCTATAGCACCTTCCATTAGAGCACATTTTGGTTTCTTGATTGGTTGCAGTGCTCCCGTCCTAGTCATAATCCATGGTTTCTCACCACCTAATGATGACCGAATCACAATCATGGGATAGCCCGGTTTAAATTCTACATGCATATTCCAATGGAAATTAAGACCGTGCATGCGTAAGGTACCCGATCCTATCCCAATGTTGTTGCTCGAGCTTCCAACAAGTACACCTTGTGCTATCCTGTAAATATATGTCTGGATATTTTTTGGCTTTCTTCATTTATTTGTGAAAGCAAATATTAAGTGTGAAATAATAATTCACAGAAGAAAAGTAATCACAACAATCTTGTTTTTTAGGGTCGTTTGTATAAAATGGTGTTCTGAACTGACATTCTATCTTATATATCTGAGATATAAAGTTCACACTCCTCATGGTAACCAAACTTAACAACCAAACTCTTTCACAGTAAGAAGTTAAAAATTTTCTTCAGAGTTAAGGAAGAGACCACAAGCTTCATGCTCTCCCTTTCTTGGCTTTGGATCTTTTCAAGCTATATGCTCTGCGCACTTATCTCTATAGCAGAAAATGCGAGCTGCTCTTTTCCTTTTACTGGATACTGAGATCTAATCCTTCTGAAATTCCTCTCTCTGTCCTGGAATCAAATGATTTCCTTTGCTTCATCCTCTCTTTTAAATTTTGCCCTGTCTGTATTTCCCAAGGAACACATGACGAATTTGAGATCAATTTGTGAGGCTTCAAGGCTCATTCCTTTGTAAAGAGCATCTGTGAGCAAGCTAGAGGGCTAAATAGGCTTGGGTTTTATGTATTTTGGGCATGAATTGGGAAACTTCCAGTGGAGGAATTGCAAATTTCTGGTGGCAAATTTGGATGATCTCCTTGGCATTATCATGCCTTTCATAAACTCTTGTTCCCTCCTACACAATAAGTAGATAGGAAATTCATATTCTTGTCCTAGCTTGTACAAGCATGGTTCCAAAATTCATATTCTTACACTAACTGTTAATCCTATATGTATTTCTTTCATTGTATCCTTATATTTTTTGCCAACTTTTTCCTTTTCTAATTCCCACCTAAAACTTGATTAGGCAACTTATCATTGACCTTCTCTAGATTAATGAAACTATATGTAAATCTTTTTCTTTTCCCCAAATTCTGCATTAACATTCTCAAGAGATATATAGTTTCAGTAGTTGAGACTCTTAGCAGAAATCCAAATTAATTTTTAGGCATAAAATCAATCATGTTTTCCTAAACATTTTTCATCTTTTTAATCGTATACACAACTTCTTGAACCTTATTTGTGTGATTCTCTGTAGATTTTTTTAATTAATTTCTCCCCAATAACTTCTAGATTCAGGTGTTACTATTTATTTGAATTGTTTATTAGAATATAATAGAGACAACAATTAAGCGTCTTAATAGATTTCTTTATTCTTTGGCAAGAAGATTGAGTCCTAGAATATCTGAGCAATTGGAAGCTGATATATGGTGATGAAGGACATAGCTTACAATCATCAGCCTTTATCGTTGTCGAGTTTGCTTACAAAAGACATTGAATCAAAAGTTTTATAAAACTTATTGAAAAGTTGGGGCCCTTTTACCAAATCTACCAGATAGAAGATGAGAGAGGGCTAATTGTTGGGGCCCTTTCACCAAATCTACCAGATAGAAGATGAGAGAGGGCTAACTATCGTTGCGCTGCCCAAGACCCTTTCAATCATCATTCAGGCTTCGATTTCATATCGAATCAAGGGTTTATTCTGTTTGGACAAATAGAAACATGAAGGTTTTTGGGTGCGTAGGGCCGTTCATAGCAACAAAGAGTTTCGAATATGTAAATAGCCTGGGAGATCATATACCTCTTTGAGGTTTCTTGTAGCAGATTATGAGATTTCTCATGATAAGAACTCAAACTTACAGATTATGTGAGATTACCTTGGAAAAATTCAATCCTGCCTATGATGATGACTTGATCCCATTTCATTGCATTTCCAACATCTGTATAACTAAGATCGATATGTGAATACAAAAGTGTATGTGGTTTGTATCAGTATTGAGAGACCTGATACTGAAAGATATCCCGACATGTATTAGCTAATTTGTTTTCCCTTAGCTTTGCTCTTGAAATCTAAAATCCCCATGTTAAATTCATGGATGTGTAAATAAATGGTCAAAGATGGGCGCATTTTGGTATTTGATTTTTTTTTGACGTGGTCACGTTATCTTTTTGTTTTTTGTTTTTATATTCACAATGTCAAATACTGATATATATCACCCGATACGATAATACCAATAGGGTCATGATAAATACTGATATCAATATCGATATTTTCATCCACGCTGCGAGCTCATTCCTGTCGATAAACGCTGTAGTTGTCTCGACACCCATCACCTCCTTTCCTATGTAATTTTTCACATTTGTGTTGTCATAGATGAAAATATCGCTGATTGTATCAGTATTGAGCTCTCAATACAGTGACAATATCGTGATATATTATCTTATGAATAACATATTATAATATATCAACCGATATATTAATGATATGACCATTTCAGTTTATAATTTTTAGAAATATTTTTTCTTTCAATATATCTAATATTGATATGTATTATCCACATATTTGATATTGATATGATTATAACCGATACTGATATTTTCATCTATGGTATTGTGTTATTACCTTGTATATCCATATGAGCTTTTTTACCAAATTGGGTGCAGGTCAAGGATCATTACAAGCATACAGAAGGTGCAGATGTGATCCAGCATATGATCGATCATTTTCTTATCTAGAAAACTTGCAACTACTTACAACCGTAAGTATCCATGAAAGCCGTTATGGTCTTTTCAGTAAAAAAACTCTAATATATATCTAACGCTCAAGATTAAAAATTAGATGAATAAACGGTGAAGATTGAAAATCTATTTAAATTACTTTGATGCAATCTTCATCATTCATTTTAACCAACTTCTAATCCTGACTGTTAAGTGAATATGAAAACCTCTACAATAGAAAGACCTTAATAGCACTCAGTATCATGATACATGTGTTTTAGTTGCACTGTCTGGTCATCCGATCCTTATTAGGCTTTGTCAGAAACGGGAAACCCAATCGGCCCGACCGTCTATGCCTTGACTTTATAGGATATGATCAAGGTTTATAGCTGTTATCAACTAGCACGGCTAAAATTAAAATTTTATTATACTCGGAATTGTAAAATCCTTAATGATCCAATGTAAATGTAAAATTTTAGATACTTCATTTTTCATCACAAGTAAATGGCAATGCTTTTTTTTTCTCTTTTTTTTGAGATTTTTTTATGTATGTGTTAGCTTTCTTGGGTACTTTTATTTATATAAAATTTTTTGGGTAATCTTTTTGTGGAAACATTAATTCAATTGAAAATTTGGAAAAAATAGAAATTGCCCGTGGGTTAACCCACCCGGCCCAATTTTGATGATGGAGGCAACAGGCAAATTTTTCTCTTCGTTTATTGACCCGGTTTAATTTTCAGGTGGAGGCGACCCTGACGGAGCCCCACATCACCTTGCCGGTGGGCCTACATGCTCAAGCGACCTATTAGGAAAGTTCTTTCTCAATTCATTCCGCCTCAAATGCACATAAATACCATCTATATAAATATATTATTACATTTACATGCATATATATATATATATATATATACACATTTAAAGAAATGGATAAATAATTTAAAAAGAAACTGGGCCGGCGGTTTATTTTAAGCGCTTCATTGGCAATTTTCGTTGTGTTAAGTGCCTATGTTTATTTATTTATTGCAGCAGAGGATTGAGTGATGCGCTTGTTAAAGATCATGGGATCAAAAGACAACTATTTTAAAAAGTTATGTAAATGAAAAATTAATATTAAATATATTAATAATTAATATCTTGTTAGCGTTGTTAAAATTTTAATTAATTTTATAAAATTTAATTGGCGGTTTATGATTTATTTATGATATGCTTTTTTAATGAAATAGAATTGTTATTTTTAAATAATAAAATAATATGAGGGTAGGATAATAAATTATATTTTTTATTTAATTAGTCAGTAAAATTAAATTAGAAATTAATTTTTAATATTTGATGTATAATAATAATTTGTATAAAATTATTTTTTTATTGTTATCTAAAAAAATAATTTTTAAATGCATTAT
>JAOVVI020002271.1:11281-21556 GCA_028571085.2 Nepenthes alata
AATCCTTCATTCTTGTTCGTCTGACAAGTATCTATACATTATATATGGAGGGGTTAGTAAAACACAGTAAAGAATAAGCCAAAAATTTAGTAAAGCATAAAACTTAACAATGAAATATATATCTTTACATTAAAAACTTATTAAAATGATCAGTGCATTAGATTTCAATGATATGTCCCAAAAATTAATAACAATTACATAAATTAACTTATGCAGAATTTTTAGGTTTATCTTATCATATTCTTACCTAATGCATGTCATCAAACCATTCTCAAATATGATTTTTCTTAGGGATCATGGCCAATAGGCCTAATCGATTAAATGAGCAGATAATTAAAGCTCGGGTTATTTTTATTTTTATACAATCAAAGATCATATACTTCTATTTAAGACCCGTAGGTTGGTCGTCATACATATAATCTTATAGATGGAGTTGAATATCACTTCTCACCTGTGGATGATAGGTTCGAACCTGGATATACTATTATAATATATTAAAATATGTTATAATATATTACCCGCTAAAATTTAATCATGGTCTAATAAAATTCTTAGGTAAACTCTGCATGTTTCTTTATAATTCTAAATTTTCTCATTCTTGGAGAAAATGATTATAATTTTTGACATAATTATAGAGTTTTCTCACATAATTCTATAATTCTTGAGCATACAATACTTAAATTCTGTGCAGGAGCTTAGCATTAATAAATTTTAAAGCATGGAATATAAATTTAGGATAATATTTTAGAAAAAATTAATAAAATACATAATTCAGTAAACATGCAATCATTCCATTGAATTTCAGAATATATAGTGTATAATTTAACAAGCTGAAACTTACACTCAACGCTTTATGGTTATGTAACATGTTGAATATGAATTTCAGACATACAAAATTATAATACTAAGTTTTTAGACATGCATGAAAGAGTGATTGCTGAAAATAGCAAAGTAATATCACATATTTGAGTTTAGACATGACTTTTATGCATCAAACAAAGAACATTATACGTGCATGTCAAATTATATCACCATGGCTTCGAAAGTTATGACATTTTTTTTGGTAAGTACGAAAGTTATGACATGCATGAGTAATGGAACATGAATGGCTCAAGAAGCTTAGCAAAGAACTATAACAAGATAAAAAAATTCGGAATGTACTTGCCTTAACTCCAATTTATCAAAATTCAAGCTCTTATTCACTTAATTCGAAGTTCTTTAGCCTTCTCTCTCTTCTCATCGCCTGCTTCTCTCTCTCTCTCAAAAATTTTGATAAAAATGATAGAAATCAACCAGCTACATCTATCTATACAGAGTAGTGATCGAGCGCCACTTAGGCGCACATCAAGCCAAGACTATTAGATTGCAACGCTCGAATACTATTCAGGCGTGCCTCGAGTGTGTAGCTACTGCCAAGAAATGCTTGTATGCCGATCAGGCATCCCTCAGGTGCTAACCCCATAGGCTTTGGTGCTCAAGCACAGGTCAGGCCTCAATCAGATATCAAACCACGCGATCTAATTTTGATTTTTAATCTCATTTTTTACATCTTTCGATCTAAATTTTAATTATATTAGAGTAATTAATTATGATTATCATAAATTAAGGACTTATGCCTTATATTTTCCTCTCTTTATAAAAATTTCATTCCAAAAAATTTACGTATCTTAAAATTTAAACAAATAGTAATATTTTTCCCGGATTTCTTCCTTGCATTCCCAAGTCGCTTTCTTGACTAAATGATTTCTCCATAACACTTTAACCAATGAGATTGTCTTATTTCTCAACACTCAATTTTTTCTGTACAAATCTGAACAGGAACCTTAATATAAGACAAATTTTCATCAATCTGCAACGGCTTAAACTCTATCACATGCGAAGGATCATATACATACATCCTCAACATCAATATATGAAAGATATCATGACAATCCGTCAAAACTTGAAGGCAAAGTCAATCTATTGACCATTTCTCCAACTTGTTGCAAATTCTCAAATGCCCTAATGAACCTTGATTTCAATTTTACCCCAAACCTCGAAATTCCTTTACTAGGAAATACCTTTAAAATCCATGATCACCCACTTTAAACCTCAAATCAGATCTTGTGACCTATGCGTTATAGAGTCATACGCTTTTACTGTGCCACTCTGATTGACCATCTATCTGCAAATGAAAGACCATACTAAATTTTAACTTGGTATTCAATTCTTTATACAAACTTTCCAAAAATTTTGATATAAACCTCAGATTATTTTCAAAAACTATCAAAGTTGGAATACTGTGAAACTTTACAATCTATTTATTATACAGACGTGCCAACTTATCCATCAAGAATGTCATCTTAACTGGCCAGAAATGAGCCTACTTTGTCAATTGAATACAATCACCTAAATGACATCCAAATTTCTCATTGTCCTAGACAAACCCGAAATAAAATCTATCATAACATGCTTTCATTTTTAACTGGGAATCAACAGAGAGTGCAAAATTTTTAGAGGCTTCTTATACTTGACTTTCACTTATTGACACACAATGCACCCAGTCACAAAATGTCACAATCTTCCATATCATATTCTACCACTAGAAATTCTCTTTCATATTCTGATACGCTTTATTCACTCTGGATGAATTTAGGTTGCAATCTATGAGCCTCATTCAGAATTTCTTCCTTTAACTTCTCAATATTTGAAACACAAATTATACCCCGAAAATGAAGAATCCTATCTGCTCGCACATTAAAACTTTGCCCATGACTCATTATCCAAGTCATCGGCATTTTTCATCCAACATCTCCTATTCATTAATCATCAAATGGGCCATCAAACCGAAAGACTTATGACTCAAAGTATCGTCAACCACATCACCTTTATTGGCTAATATTGGATCTTACAATTATAATCCTTAAGTAAGTCCATCCACTTATGTTGCAGCATATTCAACTCTAAACCATGAGTCAGATAATTTTGTTCATGAACTTTTAACTACCTTGAACTACAGCAATCACTAGGCCACTCTAAGTTAATATGTAATCCAAACGTTTCTTAGAAGTATCACAATACACCACAAATTCCTCTAATCCATCAAGGACTGACAAAATTGACGCTTCTTCTCACAATATTAATCCCTAGAAACTCTTCTAAATTCCTAGAAACTCTTCTCACAATCATCATCCCAAATAAGTATTGTTTACTTCTGTGTTAACATGTTAATAGCACCATAATTCTCAAAAAAGTCTAACCAAATTACCTATAATATCCAATCACACCCAAGAAACTATGCACCTCCATTTCATTAGTTGGTCTATCCCAATTCGCCATCACTTTAAACTTCTTCAAATCTACAGAAATGTCACCATTATAAATAATATGACCGAAGAATGACACTTTCTCCGTCCAAAACTCACATTTCTTTAATTTAGCAAACAGTTATCATTCCCTCAAAATCTCTAGCGTAGTCTTTAAATGGGTCTCATGTTTCTTAAACCTCCTCGAATAAATCAAAATATCATCGATAAAAATCACCATAAATTGATCAATATACCGCTAGAAAATCCGATTCATAAAGTTTATAAAAGATGCTAACCCATTCGCCAACCCAAAAGGCATCACCAAGAATTTGTAGTGGTCATACCTCATCGTGAAAGTTGTCTCAGGCACATTTTTTGGCTTAATTCTTAACTGGTACTACCTCGAATGCAAACAATTTTAGAGAAAATACCGGAGCCCCTTGCAACTAGTCAAATAAATCATCTATTCTTGGGAGGGGATACTTATTTTTAATCATGATCTTATTCAATTTTTGATAATCCACATACAATCGTATTAATCTATCCTTTTTCCACAAAAAGCACCGAAGTACCCCACGGTCAAAATACTTGACCGAATAAAATCCATTTCCAACAAATCTTGCAATTGTTTCTTCAATTCTTTCAATACATATGGGGTCATTCTATAAGAAGCCCTCAAAATCGATGAAGATCCCGATATGACATTAATGCCAAACTCAATCTCCCTATTAATAGGTAATCTAGGTAATTTTTTTGAAAAAATATCCTCAAATTCATACACTATCAGGATATCCTCAATGGCCATAGAATGGCTATCAGATGTGGTCACATACGCCAAATAAGCTCGGCATCTATCTTTTATCAAATGACTAGCATGCAAAGTCAAAATCAGTCCTATTGCCTCCCTTCCAACTCTTTCTTAAAACTCTAAAGATTCGTAACTCAGAATGAAAAACATAACAGACTTATTGAAGCAATCCACTATAGTATGATAGCACGCTAACCATTTCATCCTCAAAATGATATCAAAGTTTAACATATCAAGCAAAATCAAATCCGTCGACAACTCATGTCCATTGACCTAGACCGGACACTGAAGATACACAATATCTGCCAACCAAATCCATCATAGACGATACCTATCATGTAGAATATTCAATCAATTATCTTTCCAAAATTAATCCAAATCATCTCTCCTTATGACTCTTCTTTGATACATTTCTATCATGTCTCAAATTTTGATCACATAATTAACATTTAACCAAATATTAGTTAATTAATTTATCATTTAATAATAACTAGATGTAAATTTTACGTCGATATCTCGACTGACCATGATAAAATTAATTAAGTTATACACAGGATCTAACAATGTGTTATATCTCATGTGGCTCCGACACTGACCCAACTTTGACGTCAGACTTTATGTAAAGAGTGATGTCTATCGTCAAAATTAATAGTATATAAATTACAAAATAAAATTTAAAACTACCAAACTGTTCATTAACTGATACTCATGACTTTATAACCCAATTATGATGTAAATTACATTAATATGGTATAGAAGTAGACCGACGTACATCTCATGATTTACTAACTGTTGTCTAATCATCATATATACATTAATTACTGTTTGACAATGTGTTATAATACACTAATTATCGTCCAAAAGACCACATTACAACATATAATAGTCTAAGCTGTCCAAGAACACAATACAATATTTTAAATCATACTATGACTGTTGAAAACTAAAATACTGTAATTTAAATAACATAAATATAAAATATTATCATCCAAAATTGACTGATTAATTAAAATATAATATTTAACATGTTAACTATTATCCGAAACTATTAAACAACATCAATACCCATAAAACTCTAATCTAAACTTTTCATAATAGCTAAATCATTCATTCTTGTTCGTCTGCTAAATATTTCTACATCTCATTTGAAGGGGTTAGTAAAACACAGTAAGAAGTGAGTTAAAAGTTTAGCAATGTACATAACTTAATAATAAAATATATATCTTTATATTAAAAATATATTGGAAGGATCAGTGCATTAGATTTTAATGATATACTATAAAATTTCATAACAATTACTAAATCAGCTTATACAAAATTTTCAGGTTCACTTATCATGTTCTTACTTAACTATGTGATCAAATCATGTTTAAATCTAATTTTTCTCGAGGATTATGGCTATAGATCTTACTGACTAAAGGAGTGGACAACTGAAGCCTGGGTTATATTTATTTTTACTTAATCAAATACCGTACGTTACTATTTAAAACCCATAGGTGGGCCGTCATGTATGTAACCTTATAAATGAGGCCAAACGTCGTTTCTTACTCACGAATGATAAGTTTGAATCTCGATATACTATTATAATATATTAAGGTATACAATAATATATTTCATACTAAAATTTAACCATGGTCCATTGTAATTCTTAAAAAAACTCTACACTTTTTTTTAATTCTTAATTTTCTTATTCTTGGAAAAAATGATTATAATTCTAACATAATTATAGAGTTTTCTTACATAATTTTATAATTTTTGAACATACAATATTTAAATTCTATACAAAAACTTACCTGTGATAAATTTTAAAGCATGAAATGTGAATTTAGCATAATATTTTAGAAAAATTCACTAAAATGCATAATTCAGCAAACATAGAGACATTCCATTGAATTTCAAAACATATAGTATAAAATTTAACATGTTGGAACATATACTCAATACTTTATAGTCATGCAACATGTTGAGTATGAATTTCAGACATGAAAAAGTATAACACCATGTTTTTAAACATGCATGAAAGAGTGATTGCAAAAAACAGAAAAATAATATCATATACTTAAGTTTAGACCTAAATTTCATATACTTTTTATCATCAAACAAATAAAATTATACGTGCATGTTAAACTATATCACCATGGCTACAAAAATCATAAAATGCACGAGCAATAGAATAGGAATTGGTCAAGGAATTTAGCAAAAAATAGCAACAAGAGAAAAAAATTTGAAAAACACTTGCCTTAATTCAAATTTACCAAAATTTAAACTTTGACTCACTTAATTTGGAGTTCTTTGGCCTTCTCTCTTTTCCTCTCTCTTCTCCTCGCCTACTTTTCTCTCCTTTCTCAAAACTTATGATAAAAGTAATAGAAATTAGCCGGTTGTATTTATTTATGCAGAGTGACGCTCGAGCACCACTCGGGTACACGTCTGGCGCCAAGGCTATTGGACGGTAGTGATCGAGCGCTGCTCCACATTTGCTCCACTCCCTGTTGAGCGCACCACTGCATCAGGTCCACTCCACACCAAGTGCATCATTCGAGACAAATGCCATCCCTACTCCCGTACATCATTACGTACATCTCTCACCCTTACATCTTTCTATCTATCTGAGAAATATTATTGATTTGAATATTGGAGGATATATAAAAAATAAATCCTGTCAATACTCTAATCTCTCATTTTTTAATTGTGGCATGTAGGATCCAGGCAATCAAAAATGAAGACTGGACCCGATTTGTTCGACCTGCCTAAGAAGATCGAGTGTCTTTCTAATCCGTGCAATAACCCAGATCCAATGACGCATCATTGGTGCAATTTGTAAAAACTCAAATAAAAAGCCTAACCACCATCCGCACTGAAGCAAATATGATCAATACTAGAGCCCAGGCCAGCGCTCCAACCAAAGACATTACCTCCAATGGCAATGACCCCTCTACAGGTAGTCGTGTGGAGGAGCGGTCGGCACCCTTCATGTAGGCACTCGCATACCAAATGAATAACATATCCCAAATGTTCCAAACCCTCTGCACGCGCCAAGGTCCATAGAGGTTGGGGGCCCCTTTCTCTATTGTCGGTAGTCTGGTATCAAAATGAAAAAGCTAGAGGAAGAAGTGCCTGACTAGGGAGACCAGGCACCCAAATAACCTCAAAGCCCAAGTGGCTTCGAGTGACGAGGACTGATTATGATTGGAAGGCTAGCTTGGTCACAGGACATAGGGTGAAAACTTGGAGTGGTAAAATTCTCATTACTCCTGCCACGAGCTGAGGCCCCCAGTCCTAGAGGGAGCCTCATACAATGCTTAGTCGACTAGTGAAAGCAGCCGACCAGCCTCACACCGCCCGCTAGATCACTCAGAGTTGAGGATCTACCTCAATGCAAATAGAGCCGAGGCCTCTCCTTGAATGGACAAGCTAGTGGAAAAGATATGGCAGCACGTATTTAGAAGAGATGTCAGTAGACACTATATATCTGAGGAGATTTCCATTCACAATGAATATTCGAATTCATCCGCCTTTAAAATGCCAGTGTTGGAATCTTACGATGAGAGTACTGATCTGATGAACCATCTAGACTACTTCTGTACCTTGCTGAGCTTGTAGGGCCTATGCGAGGCTGCTATGTACTTCTACTTTCCACATAATCCTAAGGGGGACACCCAGATTTGGTTTTATTGCCTACAATCGAATTTGATTCAGATGTTATAGGAGCTCGCTGACAGCTTCTTGTCATAGTTTGCATCCAATTGACGGGAGGAGAAGCAATACTGACACATCGCCCGTATCAAACAGGGGCTAAACGAAAGTTTGAAGAATTTCCTAGCCGGTTCACCTCCAAGGTCCGACTGATACCTTGACTCTCCAATGAGGTGAAACTAAGTATCTTCATATCGACCCTGAAGCCAAGCAAATTGTTCAAACACCTGACCCATAAGAACCCTTAGACATTCCACGATGCCAAAGTTATCGCCCATGCTTACATGGGGGCTGAAAAGGCTAATGAGGTGAAGCATCCAGAGCGTAGGGACCATTTTTGCTTGGGACCGACGAACAGAAGGAAGAGAAATAGAGATCATGCCAACTCCTGGGACTGTAAGAAGCAGCCCAGAGTGGAGCTGGAAGCCTGAAGGGAGTTTAGACCCTTAAATCTGACCCCCCTGAATGATTATCGAATCAATATCCTTATGTAATCCAGGATTAAAAATTTTTAAAGTGGCTGAAGCCGACCAAGAACCTGAAGGGAGGAGATCAGACAAAATACTATCACTACCATCGATCTCCGAGTCTTAGTATTGATGACTGTCTAACTCTGTAGAATGAGATTGAGGACCTCATCTGGAGTGGACACTTCACCAAATTCCTGTGAAACCTAGGCCGGGCCCCCAACGGAGTAGGCAAAGAAGGGCTAAGATAGAGCAGCTGAGGAACTGAGTTACGATCGGGGTGGTCAACATGGTAGAGACCAAGCCATCCAAGAACCACCCCCATTGCCATGAGGTAGCTGTCGACAATAAGAAGATGAAGATAGGGTTAGGGATGATATCAATTGTTTTAGCAATGATGATATGACATATATAATGACTTCCTATTCTGACCCTCTGATTGTATCCATACTCGTTTCAAATGGTACGATTAATTACCAGCTGAAACGATCTTTATTGATAATGAAAGTGCACGTGATTTACTTTACCTTGTCGCATATGTTAGGTTGGGGTTGAAAAAGAGTTAGCTAAGATCAGCCGAAGGGCCCCTCTACGGACTGGACAATGAGTCAGTGCCCATCTAAAGACGCATCAGTACCTTTGCCAATTTTCTTGAACTTAAATGGTCCACTAAATCTAGGACTTAATTTATCTTCAGTCCTAATCATAATTCCTTTTGATGGAGAGACTTTTAGAAATACCATATCATCGATTTCAAAATTTAAATCTCTCCATCTGTTATTTGCATAATTTCTTTGCCTGCTCTAGGCTACTTGCAAGGGATCCCGAATTATTTTGATCCTTTCAATGATTATTTTGGACCAATTTGGGTCTTATCACTTCTCTTTCTCCAACTTCCTCCTAATTAATTGGTGACTTATATTTTTGTCCATATAAGCTTCAAATGACGCCATACTTAAACGAAATTGAAACCTATTATGATATGCAAATTTTGTTAGGAGCAAGTATGAATCTCGATTACTACCTAACTCAAGTACTGATATTCATAACATATCCTCTAAGATTTGAATCGTCATTTTCATCTATCATTTAGTTTTAGGATGAAAAGTTATGTTGAACTTTAATTTTATTCCCAACTATTGTTGCAAGCTTTCCCGAAATTGTGATATCAATTTCAAATCTCAATCGGAGACGATAGATACAAGTACGCCATGCAATCTTATCATCTATCAATATATGATTGGGTAAGCTTATTGATGATAAACTATTAAGGCAAGTTGATTTCTTCATACGATCCACGGATATCTAAATAGAATCATGATTATATAGTGTCTTTGGTAATCCCACTATAATGTCCCCCCGTAAAATGTTTCCATTTTCAATTTAGAGTGGGCAATGATTGAAGCTTGCTAATCTACTTTTGGTATTCAGTTTTTATTTGTTGGTAAATTATACATCTTATCACAAACTTTACAATATCATTTTTCATATAATTTTACCAATTATTTATTTCTAAATTGCAATACATCTTGGAGGTTACTGGATGGGTGGCTACTGGATGGATAGTATACTTTGATCGGTGAATCTCTTCCAAGATTTTTTTCCTTAGATCGTCAACTTTAGAAACACATAATCTATCATGAAATTTGATAATTGCATCCTCTCAAATAGTAAAACTAGTAGAGTTTTATTTAATAAATTCTCTGCAATCTTTAGTAATCATTGATCATTCTTCTAAGCTTCTTTTATACGACTTATAAGGTTTATCTAGATATGAAAATAAGACACAAGTACCTAAAAGTATATTGTATGAAATTGAATTTGACAATCCTCTATTTCTTTTATCATCATTCATTCCTTCATCATTAACGGTACGTTTGGTTGCTGGAATAGAATAAGGTGGGAATAGAATAGTTATTCCAGGGAATAGAAATGGATGAGAATAGAGTTGGAATTGTTATTCTTATGTTTGGTTGTTGGAATAGAATAAGGTGGGAATTAGTATTCCATTGTTTGG
>JAOVVI020002272.1:0-16303 GCA_028571085.2 Nepenthes alata
GACCCTTGACCTCTTGTTTGTTGTTTGTGTTGTGCAGGTCCAGGTTCAAGACTACGGAGACCGGACCCTTCGCCTGATCCCACCGCGTGCTCGGGAATCCGAAGGCTCTCTAATCCGTACGGCAACCGCGGGCCAGGGACGCAACAATTACTAATATAAACTAAACAAAAATCTTCAACAATTTTCTATCTATATCATGTAAGAATTTATTACTTGCTAATTTAGAAGGACTTTCGAAAACATTTGCAAACGAGAGCCTAAACTCAACAAAGCATATAAATATATAATATACAATTTTACATGAATAAAATAGGCATTTATTTTGTTTCTGTGTTCACTTTCTTTTCTTCTCAGTTTTTCTTATGAAGTCAAACGAGTTTTGAATTTGATAAAATATATTTTACTTTTCTATAATTTAAAACATGTCATCTTATACTAATGTTGAAATTTGTATTAATTCTTTATAAGGACAGCTTGTTCATATCTTAAAGCTCATGACAACATTTTATCCACATTTGGAAAAATCTGTGTTGCCTTCATTAGGAACCAGCTAGTGCGCAGCAACTAGGCTCCTTGAACCCCTTGCACCTGAGAGAATCTTGTGCCTCTGACTACCACTAGATTAAATTATAGATATATGGTTATATAAGAAAGTTGGAAAAATAATTGTTCCCAACCAATATCTCGTGCCTACATCACTCAAACACCCTGGTGGCAACCTCACACACATGGCAAAAGAGCTGTAACATAATTCTATGCATCAATCGTAAAATTGTTAGGAAAACCAGGATATCTCCATGAGATAAATAACAAATATTCAGTGTTACTTTATAAATCACAGTGGCATTAATGTAAGTCATACACATTCTACATGAAACAGATACGTGCACAAGAAAATCAAGAAAAACAACAAGGCAAAATGGTTCAACTTCAAGTATGACCAAGGAAATTAACAGCAAAAGGGCAATCTTAGAAAGATAAGAAGACCATCCGAATTTCAAAAAAATCTGGTTACATATCTATCAGTTTGGTAAATGAATAAAACAGATCATATTCCCAGCAACAAGAAAGACAACAAATCTCAGATCCGTATGTCATGAAAATCACCTTAAGCATGTAGCCAAGTTGCTGTAAATTCTTCATCACTGTAAACAGCATTAATGACTCTGGATTCTTCTTCATGTTTCCTAATATCTGACACAATGTGACAATAAAAAAGGCACTTACAACACAATGCTTCATACTTCACTTTAAAAAAAAAAAAGAATACAAAGTTGTAGATTATGTTATCAGGTGTGATGTTGCTGGAAATTAATATCATGCGTGCAAAATGATGAGGACTGTAATGGTTTGTTGAGGTAAAAAAGTAGTATCAGGCAAACATCATGAGGACCTGAAGTATGGTACAGTACAACCACTTCAAGGTTGCAACCTTCACTCAAAATGTAGTACATAACTGCAAATAGACAAACGCATTGACTTTTTTCAATTATTTTGTTTGGGCAGATGTGTCAAAAATAAGACAACTAAATGGACCGCCATTAGCACCATTACCAAAGGGGTAAAGACCATGAAGAAATGACAGAAATAGAGATGAAAATCAGTAATGCAACAGAAGAAGAAAGCCAATCCCCATTTTGGGTATCTAAATGGGGAATGAGTCAATCCAAGTTGCATATTCATGCATGTATATTTAGATTCCATTTTTTGGGGATCCACAAGGTAAATAATACTCTTTAAAAGATGCCAAGATGGCACCAAAGAAATGCACTAGGTTTTTAAATCTTGGTATCGTGGATGTGTCATCGGAAAAGTAAGGCCTATTGCAGCATCATAATTGTATAGTAATGGTTGAGGTGCATGTTGCTGACATATTTAAATCTATCATACAAACAATAAGCAGGAACAGAACAAAATGCCAAGGAAACAGCCCTAAAAAAAGATGCAATAAAACCTAACAAGTAGCAACAGAGGGAGCGTTGAACTAAACAGATGAGAGAAGAAGATCCAAACTTTCAATGCTTTGGAAGAACTTAGCTTTCCTTTCATTCCGAAAAATTCAAATTACAGTTAAGGAATCAGTCAAAGGGCCTTATTCTTTTTCCAGCTTCAGATAGACCATTCACTTAAGTTCATCATGAACTGAACCAGCCTGAACCCAACGCAATCCCAACACAGAGAGGCAGTACAGTACACCAGAGTTTCAAAACATCACAAGCCACAAAAACATGCTGAAGCTGCAGAGATTCATCGACTGTTTGCACATACAGCATCTATCAGCCAACTGAAAACCCCTCTTTTTCCAAGATGAAGCTTTTACACAAATTCTAGTAGCTCATTCAAGCTTCATTTTGTTAACTTGTCAACAAGCTTGAGCTTGTTCACAAGCCTTTATGAATTATCTAAAAGTAATATTAGCAAGGTTCCCACAACAATTCAAATTAAACTAGCTAAGTTAGTATGTATGCATAGTTTTTCTATATTAAATCAGGCGAGTTCTATTCAAAGGATGGCAAGATAGCATCTATGAAGTTCAAAATAATAAAAATATAACAGAAAAGGAAAAATCCCAGCAACTTAAATTATCAACAAAATCAAGCATGTCAGAGAAAAAGGTAAGAAATAATCCCCTGTTCCAAAGTTGCAGACTTAAAAGAGTGTTAGGCCATTGTGAGGACAACTTCAACACAGTAAATTCCTGCCTCTCAAAAGCTATATAATTACACTCTTTCAAATCAACTAGATCACGATCCTTTTCAGAGGCTCATTGCTGATTGTAAGGATTGCTTGATCATGATTGGAATTGTTCTATCACTCATATTCACACAGAAAAGGCAGCTTTGTTGAGACTTCCTAGATGAGAGTGGACTGTATCTTAATGAAGATTTGGTGTTATGGGAGTCTCCTCTGCTAGGAATAGCATCTTTTCTGCGTGTGGATCTTATGCAGATCAGTGTCCCTGGAGGGGGCACCTTGATGTGATGTTATAATTAGTCATCTTTTTATCTTCACAAAAAAAAAGAGCGCCCACATGGAACAAGCTTACTAAAGCAAGGGACTATTGAAGACTTTTTAAAGTCTTTAGCACCTAAACCCCTAACTCCACAGACATCTTCATAATATCCCACAAAACCAAGTGGAATTAAATGAAACCCCACAGCCTCCACAAAGAGAATGATTCAAAAGACTCAACTTTCTTCACAACTAAAGAAGCGAAAAAAAGAGACATGGAATAAATGGTAAAGAAGACATAGTGCTCCTAAGAAGAACAATCCCCGACCCTTAAATAAAGTTGTTTTTCCAAGCACTTGATTTCACGAATTTAACAATTACAGGAGCCCAAATGGAGGCATCTTTACGCTTAGCTACTAATGACAACCTAAGTGATCACCATTACAAATGTTACAGGCACAAATAACTTGATATTCACTATATTAATCTTCAATCCTGAACAAGCTTCAAAGGACAGCGGAATGCATCTCAAACTCAGTACATTTTCCTCAATAGAATTGCAAAAGACAATCATAGCATCCAAAAAAGAAGATGAACATCGAAATATCCAAGGACAATATCCAATTCTTTTCGATGAACCAACTATGGACTCCATAACCAAGATGACTAAGAATGGGGAGAAAGGATTCCATTCGTAAGAAGCGAAAAAACTCTTTCATTCCTCATTGATGACTCATTGTTCCAACAACAAAATAGTAACACCAAGACCCAAAATGCCTAAATATGGACTGTCAGAACGGCTCGGACGTTAGAAGATAGGTGACCAGAATGTGTCTACATTGTTTGAAAATGGGCTATCAAAAGAGGTCTGAATTATCAGAAGGCAAATTGCTAGACCAAATTATTTGGAAGCTTGAGTCGTCAAAGATGGTTTGAAGACCACACTATCAAATAATCCAAAATGACAAGAGGCCATGCTAACAAAGTCCAACCCATCAAATATTAAATTGTCAAAATACCATTGTCAGAAGGCATTGCCACACTATGAGAAGGTTTGTGATGTCAAAGGCTGGACTGGAAGGCTGGACTGGAAATCTGGACCAAAATGCCAAGAAGGCCCAATTTGTTGACTAAAGTCAATAAGGCTCACTTCAACTAGCATGACACGTTAGCACTAACCAAAATGCATTGTTTAAGAAGTTATTTGTGCGGCAAGCTTCTCTTGAATATCCTACTAAGGCCATGAATGACAAAAGTGGCAATTTGAACCCCAATATCAAGGAGACATGACGTTACATCAAGATCATAATCTGATGGTCAAAGAAACTACAGCCATGATCCCTAAAAGGAAAAAAAAAACCCTTCTAGTAGTGGGAAGTTTATAGCCAAGCTAAATTATTATAAGTTCATCAATTATAAAGATCACATCCCATGAGGTAGAGGCACAGCCTTATATCCCATTTTGAGTGTTTAACAAGATTGAGCAAGGAGTTAGTTTTAGTAATAACCAACTCTGAGTGGCTACGAAGATTGAGGAGTTGCTAAAACGCTTCTAGGATAGGATAGCGCATCTATAAAGACAAGCCTCCTTAACATAGAAAGGAAAATCCTTTTGCATCCTCATCATCTTCCACTTTTACCAAATAATATTTATGAACCTTCTCCCCAACAAAAAATATTTTATAGGCAAGATCTTGTTTTCCAGAAGCCATCAACCTTTCTTTCTCGTCTTTCATTTCACATACTAGATCATTTAGAGTGATTATTGGCTTGAGCATCAGCGGAAAAACCAGAAAGTATTTCACGTACCTGTGACCTTTTTCTTAAGTTCATGGTACATAGGACCCAGGTTAATAGAGCTACGAGCCTATCAATGAATCTCTCAGATCGAATCCGTCTTTAAGGTACAAGTTAATCAACTTGTTTCCTTGAAGGAAGACAAACAACCCACAAGTTCACAAAAAAGCCTCCAAAGACAAAGATCATGGTGAATGCGCCAACTCACGGCCAATTCTAGCTACATCGTAAGAGATGCTCAAGCTGATGGAGCCTGTGAGGAAAATGAGCCATAGTAGCACTAATTCTCCAGCGAACCCAAACATGGGCACCACAGTAACCCAACTGTGAGAAATGTCCAATATAGTTAAATTACTTTTGAAAAGAGTTGAAGATCGTTTTCAGGAAGCTAGACCCCAACCTCTCCGGGCATCAACTTATAGAAGGAGGTCAAGAAAGCGAGATAACTCTGGAAAGAAATCATCTAGCCAATGTCTTCTAGAGCCAATCTAACCCATGATGGAGCAATTACCTACCTATTAGAAGGATGGCTCAACTATATGGACAAAGAAGCAACTCTTGAGTGTCGCAATCTGAGATTTTGATAGGAATCAAAGGTCAAGTCCTACAAAGAGCAAGGGTGAGTCAATCTCATATATCATTTGGACTACTCCCACATGCTCCTTGGATTCCAAAACTTAAGGGATGCAACATTTTACCAGTACTTTCCCCTCAATTTAAAGGGCAATGCAAGAGCTTGATTCTATCAGCTAAAGCCAAATTCAATAGGATCATTCCAAGAGCTCTACGTAAATTTCCTTACTTAGATTGCTTCAAGCATGATGAAAGAGAAACACCCCTAGCACTCAACAAGCATCAAGCAAGCTCCCAATGAGAGCTTCAAGAATTACTTGGTGCACTACAATGCTGAATCCCAAGTCTTCCAAACTGCAGTAATGATGCTAAGTTAAATTCAGTTATTGTGACCTTGCAATCTGGAAACTTCTTCAAGCTATTGCAGCAGTACCCTTGGACTTTCGCAGACCTGGAAATTGCAGAAAGAACTTACATTGTTGTCAATGAAGTAAACAAAACACATATCAATGCAACTTAGAATTTTGCTGAAGAATTCGCCATCTCATCCAACCAATTCACCTTTTCTTGGAATCTTATTCTTTTTTTATAAACAAAAGAGAATGTTCCAATCAACATGATCATAGCCTTCTCCACATCTAATTTTCAAACCTGCCCTCACTTTCAAGATTCCATTTTCTTATTGGCACATTCATTTGCAATAACTGATATATATCAAATTTATATCCCCCAAACAAAAGGATGCTGAGGCTCGGATCCAAGTTTACTCATCACCTTTCTCAACCTAGCAGCCAAAACCTTACCCAAAAGTTTATAAAAAGAGCCCAAGACTCTAATCAGTCCCAATTACAGTACAAGAGCAATAAAAGTAGCATTAAGGGAGGAGACAAACTTGTGGGAAGTATAAAAGTCACGAAAGAACTATGAGATATCCAACCTATGCACATCCTAGAAGTGATGCAAAAAACCATAACAAACCATCTCATCCCATCGGCCACCAAACAAATCAGAAAGTGCAGCCATGATTTCTTCTGCTGGAAACTAATCCACCAGCTCTGAAGGATTTTCTTCCAAGAGAGCATTCAACTCCGGATCATCAATATAAGGCCTAGAAACAGATTGAGAAGAAAACAGCTTCTTGTAAAATCACAAACAATATCCTTACTATTATCTTTGACAAACAAGAGTATATATCAATTTCCAGCACACTGATGTTATTATACCTCCTATGGGGATTTTCTATCCTTTGAAAAATCTAATATTTCAATCTCCTTTCAACCATAAGAATTTCAATTTTTGTACCAAGAGATCTCTTCCGGCAATGTCATCTCCTGTAACTGCTGTTCAATCCCGCATTTGAAGTGCGCCTCCTACTAATCTGAACCACAAATTGTTTCCTTATTGAGAATCTCTTTATACACAGCGACTAAAGAGTTTCTTGTATGTGTCACATTCACCAAGTTATTCACATTGTATTCCCTTAGCATAGCCCTAATACGTTTTAACTTGGAAACTGAAATAAAACAGTGGGATCCCCAAATAGAAGACTATTTCCACAACTACTATCAAATTAAGCCAGCAAGACTATGTTCACAAATCCACATATTTTCAAATTCAAAAGCACATCTCCATGGGGCATGCCAACAGAATTCAGAAAAACATAGTTGATCCAAACCAAGGCCAGCTGACTGCATAAATGCACGGAAAAGTCTCCTAAAATTGTTTGACACTAGAAATCTCACCAATCTTGAATAACAGCTACCGTTAGCCCCACAAGACCAGGTAAAGCCGAAGCCTTCCAGAGGTAGGTTGATTAAATTTCCTTCATAGACAAAATAGCCAAAAATCATCCAGATATGAACTGCCTCTGCAGCTGCTTTTCTCATCATCAAACAACACTCTGTTGAACTCTCCTGATCTCCTTCCAACATCCAAGGAAGAAGCCACATTGCCTGAACCACAGTGAGCTCAGACCATTGTTCCCGTCCTATCAGAAAACTGCAAGCATCATAAACTACCAAATATACAAAACAAAAATTATTAGATCAAGTGACCACCTACCCACAAAGCCATCAATTTGCTCCATTGTCCTTTTCACTGCAAGACCAAGATATTCCCAATCTTAGAATTTGTTCCTCAAAATTGAAAAACACTGGCTTCTATCAATCACCTCCAATTTAGTCTCTTGCAGACAACAAACATCAACCTTCCATTTTTCAACTGATTCCAAACCATCATCAAGCGTCATTAAGCCCACCAACATCACAAGTAAAAAAGTTAACCTATTAAATTGAATAATTAGAAGAACCATGACCCTATACCATGGGGAATACTTCCCCTTCCTCTCATAGTTAAATTTGAATTCCAGCCTCCCTAATATAATTTATCATTCTTCTTTTTTGGACTCTCTTCATAGTAAACTTTCCTTTACAATTCACCGAAATTTTAAATTTCACCAAAACATTCCATAACAGAGGGTAAGTCTTTTCATAGCAGTAAGGTTAACTGCTCCATTATAACCAAGGGTCATGAATTTGAACCACGGAAGCAATCTCTCTACAGTACAAGGATAAGATATCATAGATCTAATCCTCCCAAAAAACCAAATGTAGACAACAGATCCATAACACAATCTTTTCAAATCCATTGTTAAAAAAAAAAAATCCTAAAGAGCTCCGCATTTCTAAGAACCCATTCCAAATCTTCTTGTTGAGTTGCTTGATTGAAGTCCATCAAAGACAATTCTTCATCAGCTACAAAATTGCACATCAACTAAAAATCATATCTAGATGAGTTTTAACTATTTGGAATAGAAACCATAAAATAGTTGATGGAGCTATTGAAGGTTGTGTTTGAAGTATTTGGGAATTAGTAGCTAGGTAAGCAAGATGAGGGTATTCATCTAGATAAGAAGATTAAAGCTTGGACTTGGTGTTTTATGTGGTAATGGGATTTGAATAAGAGGAATTGTGGGACACAATTGAAAAAAAAAAGCATAATAGGAAAAGAGAAGGAAAAATGACAAAGAAACAAAGAAACTAACAAACAAATAAAAGAGAAGCTGCAGGCGGCCATGTAGGCCACCGGTCAACTGCAAACAAAGGAAAATATCAGCACTGGGCTGCTTGCTTTATAGGAAATCAGAAGGCCCACTGTTGCTGCCCCTGCAGTGAATAAAAAACAGAAAACGGGGCAGCGCCGCCGGATTCCAGCATTGAAAAAAAAAAACAGATAAAGGAAGGAAAGCCATCAGGAGAAAGAAGAAAAGGGAATATGTGCTTCTTCAATTTCAGGATAAGTAAACAAATATATGTACAAATTTGAATTTCTTGGAGGAAAATTTAATTTGAAGTGTTAAAACTTAATTTAATGTTTTCTTGAGATTTATGAGAATTTCGAGTGCATTATAATTCATAATTGGTGGAAATAATTTGTTAGAATCATTTTAGAAGTTTGGAGATTTATTCTATAAAAATTATGAGAAATTAGAGTTGAGTATTATGGAATGAAGGTATGGTTAGGTTATTTAATAGTAAAACTTAATTGAAATATATTAAGCATGATAATTTGAAGATGATCCAATTAAAATGCTATGCAAGTTGAATTGGAGAAGGGAGATAATAAAATAGAGATATGATTCTTAAAATATTAACTTCCAAACCGAAAAAAATATCATATATTTAAACATTCTTGGGTATTATCTAAATTAGTTAGTAATTAAGGTCTATCATGGTTTGGCTATAGGGGAGGATTTGGTGCAAGATTCCCCATTAAAAATTTCAGAAGTATTGCACTACATGGTCCAAGTGAATGGATGATAAGATTTACATAAATATTTTCCATTTAATTTATCATGTTTGCAAATGAGATTTAAAACTTTGAAAATGAATAATATGCTAATATTTATGAAAATCTCTATGTCATTTCTAATCTTTAGTACTTTCGAATATGATTTTATCTTGAGCAGGTATATTTTATGTGTATGAATATAAACCTTGCATGTATCATTCATACATTCATGGCATGAGGCTTTTGGGCTACATTCAGTATACGTGATGTCTTTGAGGCATATACTAGATGTCTTTACTCTTTGGTAGCCACTCTGTGCATATATATAACCATAATACACGACATAACATGATTATATGATTCCAAGTATTATATGTCACGATATTTTCATACTTGGCTAAATATTTATGCTAAAAAATATTCTAGACAATTATTCTACAAACTATGTACAGATTGATTAACATTCATGATTGTTTCAACTTATAATATATGCTGATTGTTTATAAAAAACTTGTAAGTTTATTATTTATTTAATGAGCTTGTCTCATACTATTTTATTCATTTTTCAAATCATCATAATTTTGAGATCAGGACACTTCTTAGTGGTTATACGTGTCAAAGTTTGGCATTTTTGGAGGACTTAGATGCTTTTGTTAGTCATTTTAGAGGATATGTACAATTAGCTTTGTCATGTGTAATTATTCATTTTTTGATAAGCTTTAGCTCTTATGTATATATACCAAATAGGATGGCTGAGCTTCCTGAAATTTCAATTAGCTCTGATTATATTTATATGATGTGTTTCAAGTTAAGACACAATGATTGTTGTCTAGGGTGAATCACAAGCTCATATTAGTCTTAGTTCTGACCATGGCTTATCCAAATATAAGTCGTGATAGGAACCCTTGTTGAAAAGTATTTAGAAATATTCATCATATGATCTTAAGCAATCTATTGTCTTGAGGTTTGAGGTGCTTTATATGAAGAGGAATTATTAGGAACTTAGTAGGGGTTTGAGTCACCATGATGCAATTTTCCCAGGAAAAAAATTTCTTGTGAATCAGGAAGAGAATTAGAAGTCCCTCGCAAACACTCCATGGTAAGGTTGAGGGTGGAAAGCATGGTTTACCATCATGCAAATATTTGTTTTGAAACAATATTTTGAAGATCTTTCTGAAAATCTTCTTTTGAAGCCTGACAATCAATTCGTGATAAACATGTTTTATGGCAAAGCTCATCTTGAAATTTTGGTTTGCAAAGAAAAATTGATAAATTTTTTTTTTTTTGATTGAATAATTTTTATAGGCACCAAGCCATATTAGGAATGATATCAATCTATTTGTTCTAGAGATTAGTCATCTATCTTTTGTTTGAGAATGTCTCCATAGCTTCTTTTTTCCCCCTTTTTTGGTGAGTACCTTCATAGCTTATGTTTGAAGTATCAATTTCAACTATCACGAATGCTTGGGGATGTGGAAGACCTAGACAAGGCAAAACTCCTGCATGGGCCTTAAGTTTGTAGAAAATATCTTTATGTCTGTTTGAAATGCAAGGGGATTGGTAAGAAGTCTTTGACAGAGCAGTTCACAAATATGTTTGAAATTTGGAATAAAATTGGCCAAATAATTTAAACATCCTAAAAATCTTTGTAATTAATTTCTTTAATTACATCTTGAAATTTATATGCAAATTCAAAAAAATCTTGAAATACGTGCAATAATGTCTTGAAAAATATTTTCTAAAAATCGAATGATTTTGAAATAGCTTAATGTTTGGGGCTGAAACAACAAAACCATTTGGTTTAATGATGTGTAAAAAGGTATTTATATGTTTAAAGTGTTGTTCAATTGATTTTGAGAAAATGAGGACGTCATTAATGTAAATTATAGTAAATGTATAGTAGGGATCAAAATATCATTGATGATGGTGTTGAAATTACTTTGGAGTTTTTGTGTCCAAAGGGGATAACATTTCATTCATAATGTCCTAAGGACCTATAAATTTTGTCTTATAACGATATTTTTTGGCTATTTGAATTTACCGAAAACAACCTCTTGCATTCAATTTTGAAAATATTGAAGTATATAAATGATTAAGTGAATCCTTCTTATTTGGGATTTGATATCATATCCACCTTAAAACTTTGTTAAGGGGTTTGTAATAAGAGACTAATCTTGGAGAATCACGTTCTATTTTGCTTGGTTTTGTACATAAAGAGGAGATAAAGTCCATCGAGATTCTGAGGGTCAGATGAGTTTCTTTTGGAGAAAACAGTCGATTTCTTAAGGGCAATATATAAAGAGTTCTTTATTCATTTGAATAGAGTGAGGTTTTGCAGGTATGAATCGTTCATTAAAATAAGGTTAGTAAATAAGTTGAAAAATATGCCTTTTTCATTTCAAAAATGCATTCGGAATACACATATACTTCTTGTTCAATTTTATTTTGTAAATATTTTATGAGTCTTTGCATGGGGAGGGTTCCAGTTCATACTACATATCTCCTTTATGAGGAAGGAAATATGGAGAGGTCTATTTTGAATAAGACCAATAGTTTGAAAGTTTGTGTTTTCCATTAAAAGAGATAGATGCCTTTTGTTAACAAGATTAATGAACTTAAATGGTAGTTTCTTGGTCAAGGACATGTGTGCATAAACCATCTTGATTGACAGTGAATGGATAACATTGGGTCAGGGAAGGAGTCAGAATAATGGGTCCGTGAATATTTTTGACAAGAATAAATAAACTTTATAAACAAATTCCATTGTTACAGATATGAATGTTGGAAAGTTTATAATTGATCTGGAGTATTGAGGAGTTTCTTGTAGTATTGAGATGGGCCTAAACCCTCTTAGAGACAATTTTGATCAGCAGGGAATATATCAAAGCAAGTGGTTGAAAAGAATAATCATGATTAACAACATTTTAACATAAATATTCTGTTTTTGAAAATGCATTTGTTCTAAAGTGGAAATGAATCTGCCTTTCGTACAGGAAGATCTTGAGTGAACACGTGTAGGAGGAATAGCTTGTGAAGAGGTGGGAAGATTTCAAAACTTTTAAATCCAGGATCTTATGTCACAATTATCATTTTTTAAAATTCCCACTTGCGATGTTCACTCATTAACTTCTGCTAGAAGAACTTGGCTTGTGCTTGGTTATGGTTTGAAATAAAAGTTTTTTAAGAATTTCAGTAAGACTCATTTGTTCATATCTAGAAACATTAGTTTTTTTATTAATTAACGCATCTCAAAAATATTCCTTTTAAACTTCTGAATTAGATATTTTATCTATTATGTCAATAAAGAATTCTTGTTCTGTTGTTAGAACATCAGTATATTTATTTCAAAAATTACAAATAATTTTGTTGTGTTGGTCACCATTGTCAGAAATAGTTTGAATAGAAGAATAATATTCATCACAATTGGTACCTTCTTGTAATAGGTAATTTTCCATCATTTTCAGTTTCATCATCATTACTTGGTTCACTCACTGATTCATCTGGTTCAGATGCAGGAATTGAGCAACCGATCTTTTAAGTCATCATCAATTATAATAATTCTTTATTTTACATTCATTTTCTTTATAACCTGGTTTTCTGCATTGTAACAAATAAGTGGAGTATGATTAATCTTACTTTGTTTTAGAGTGACTTGTACATTATTTATAGTGTTTATAGGTTTTATTTTTCCTTTTCTTGTTTAGATCTTTTTCACCAAGCTATTTCTGTAAATGAGAGATGTAGAAGTTTTTAATACCCATTATTTATAACTTGTGGAGCTCCATATTTCCTGCAATTGAGGGCCATTGGTTTCCCAAGTGATGTAGCAGCATTGAAGTAAATTTTGGTTTGGGGGAAGGTAAAGAAAAAAGCATTATTGGGTGGAAGATACAATTGCACTGGAATATTGTGCATTAGGATTTAGAGTAAAGTAGGATTCTCAGACACAATTTTCTACCTTCTCATTTTTCCACTTCCTTCTCCAAGTTCCCTTCTCATTTTCCCTCTTCCTTCTCCATAGCTTGGAGCTGCGAGATTGTCCTCACGCGATATCCAGCAAAATTCAGAAGACTTTCCTTAGCCAATATTTTGGTGTCTTGGATGTATTACTCCTTGTTGAGTTCTGAGATCGATAGGAACAGGCAAGACCTAGAAACTCAACACTCGTCTTTTCCTACAACCCTCCTACCATGACATTGTAAAGGTACACCTCCCTCATTTATAAATTTTCTGCGTACATCAATAGGAAAAAATATGCTCTCTTCTGTCCATTGATGCCTTTAAAGGAGAACATTAAGGACAAAGAACAATCTACATCAACATAAAACCTTGACAGAAAACATCAATTGTGCAGCTGCAAACCAACCCACCAATTAGCTTGAACGAACCTGGTATCCATAAGGAGGTTTGCTATTTCAATCAACATTCTACAAAAGAAGCATACTCCCGCCAAAAATTAAAAAAAAAATACTTATTGCATTTTTGGAATTTTTGAATGGCATTGCCGTTTTTCCCATAACTGTAATTTATGAAACAGGATATTATTTCTGATTCCCAGACATAAAATATTTCCTCCAAAGTGTACATTTCTCCACCAGTTTCCATCAACTAAAAGTATTTCTCAGAAAAATATAGTATCTGTTGGAAATTACGCTCATCTGAACGATCACTAGTGTAACTACAATAAGGTAAGTGTTATTTCCAAAGAAGCGCATATGTTCTTATTGTTATAGCATGCATAAGAGATGCAAGAAACAACATGTTCCTATAGTACACAAGAAACTATATCTTTTGACAGACTACACGGACCGTAATATAAAACCACCGAAGCAGAATCCCTGAATTTAACTGAAAGCAATTTAAGTTCATAGCAACAAAATGAAGCCCAATTAATCAAAAGAAAGCACTCACAAGAGCAAGTCTGGGCGGTCGAACAACAACCCTAGCCTCCAGCCGCAATCGATCAAGGCGGCCATTCTCATCAAACCTCCTCAACGGTACGAACTCAAACGAACCGCCGAACTCCAAACCTTCCTTAAACAACCGTCGTCGTCCTGTCTCACTGCCTTGCCTGAACAAAGATGTGATCGAGCTCTGAAGAACCATCGACGCCACGGCGAAACCGAAAACCGCGAGCAGAATGACGAAGTAAATCAGCGATCTGCCTCTCAATTGGAATACCTTGCGGCGACTGTAGTGAGACGGCCGGCTGCCGCGAGAGTGGCGATCGGCTAATTTGGTACGGTCGGCATGGTTACCCTGATGAGGGTGTGTGCGCTTAAAGAGAGAGCGCTCGTGGCTCGAGCTAAAGCCTAGATCGCCGTTGTTGTCTTCGCCGGGAGTGGCGATCTCCTGACTCAATGAGCTCCGTCCCATTCACTCGCTTGAGTGGTAGTGGGAATTGCTCACCGACTTAGTCAATTTATCTGCATGAATGAATAAAATTATGTATATATCTGTCTACTGTAAAGTCCGGACGGTCGATTTCTCCTCCTCCTTCGTTTTTCTTCAAGCCTTTTTTATTTTTGTTTCTGTCCGCGTCCGCCGTACAGCCAAATAACCGACCGCAATCAAGTCGGGGAGAGATGGGATCAAGCACAAGAGAAGGCAATGACAGGCGGTGGAGAGCAGCATTCGGGAGCTGCAAGATCTTAAATTCAAATTTCTCCATTATTTATTCAAAAATAAATAATTATATTTTAATTATTAAAAAATTAAAAATTATTTAAAAACAGTTGTTTTAAAAATATGCCACTCAGCGGTTAAGCTGGGCCACCAATGATAAATCAAAAAAATTTGATTATAGCATACGGTATGATAGTATTTTTGTGGTTATTTTTTAGAAAACATTTAAGTATTGAGACGTGAAATATTTAAAATATTAAACACTGGGATGTCCAAGTATCAAAATGTCTAAGTTCTCAAATATTAAAATTCTAATATGTTAGCCATTTGAGACGTTAAATATTTAATATTATCGAGTACGTAAATAGTTGACATATTATAATATTATTTATCATACTTGTGAAATATATATAACTAATTGACATGTCGATATTGTTACGTTTTAGATTTTGGGGTCCGATACAATACAAATACTTGAGGATGAAGAGATGTAGAGAATGAGAGAAGAACACCGAAACTTACGTGGAAAGCCTCCCATTGAATAAGGAGAAAAAACTACGAAACTCAATGGCCTGAAAGATGCTTCACTATTGATGGAAGAGTTACAAAATACAGGTTTGTGGGAATATTTTTCTTTCTCTTCCTAGCCTCTCTCCTTTTTTGGATCTCAAGAGCCTTTTCCTTCTCGTCTGGAAAGAGGAAAAAAGCCCCTCTCCTTAGAGTCTTTGCTAGGTATTTATAGTGGAAGAATATCCACGTGGCAGTCGGCGTATGGCCGGGAGGCTGTCAACCTGCCCTGCTGGCTGTGTCAGGCGCGTTGGGAAGCTGTCCATCTGCCTCGCTGGCTATGTTAGGCATGTTGGCGTGTGCAGGGAGGCAAGCCACCGGCGCCGTTGATTGGGCCTTACCGTGTCAGGTGTACAGACCCTTGATGTCAGTCTTGAAGTGCCAAGGCGTGCTCTGAGCGTCATTATGCGCTGTGGAGGCGGCGTTTTGCAGTAGTTGCGTGTTTCTTTGTAATAGCGAAGTTGCTTAGTTGGCGCTCGCGGCCGTGTGTGAAATAGTCCTCGTCCTTAAGTGACGTTTCTTGTCCCTTTGTGAGTTCGCGGACTCGTTGAGGGAGACAGTTCTCGGGCGTTAACTGGTCTCTTAATGGTTGAAGGATCTTGGGCTCCTTGTGGAGAGTCCTCGGGTCTTTGCTGACCTCTCGGATTAATTTGAGGCCTGAAGGAACGTCTCATGTCCTCGGGCTTCTTGGTCACAGTATACCATCTGAGTCGACATACTTGGTCATTTTAGCTTCTTGTGTGGAGACGCCAAAGTCGTCCTTGTCTGTTAGAAGGCCCTCTGGTCCTTTTCCTAGTCCTCGGGTTCGTGGGGCTAGGTTTCTCGAACGTTTCTCAGATTTTCTTGATGACGTCAACCTCGTGTGGCGTCCTCGAGCTCCTTTCGGTTAAACGGGCCTCTCGTACTTTTGTCACTTCTTGGGCTAGCCTGTTTTATTGGTCCGTGGGTGCGTCTTTGGGCCTTCCTTTTGGGCCGTGTTTCATGGCCCCCAGTATTGGGA
>JAOVVI020002273.1:0-21545 GCA_028571085.2 Nepenthes alata
AATTTTCAATTATTATCTCATATTATTTTTTAATTTAAAGGAATTAAATTGGAAGAAGTAAGTTTTATTATACAAAATTATCAAATAACAAGACTAGAAAGGATTTGAAGCAACGGCAGGCTCAACTCAATTCAAAGAAAAGAACGAAGCTCCTTTTTAATTTTTCAAGGAAACAGGATCCCGAAGGAGAGTGAAGAAAATAGTCTACATTTTCTATAAAAGATATATATATATTTCGAAATTTCTGTTAATATTTGATTTCAGCGGTGGCTTTTCTTCTTGGCAAACAATTTAAGCGGTGCCTCGATTACTCCTATTTTTCATCTCCGACAGCAGTTTTTGCGTTGCGTTAGGAAACTGAACACAGGCGAGGCGAACGGATTTTCAACCGATTTCCTTCTTTGCTTCTTCCCCTCCACCGGATTTGATTCTCCCTCCTTGCTTCATCATCTTTCTCTATACAGAAGTCTTTGAACTTTTTTCTCCTTCACCGGTATACATAATCTGGTTCTGCAGTTGTTCTTTTTCTGAAATTTTTGTTTGTGCACGGTAATTCGGAAAGATTGTCCGCACCTTTTTATTTACATTCGATGTTTGAATTTTATCATTCTCAGTTTGATCGATTGATCTGTCATCTGGGTCTGCTATCATCTCCATCGTAGGCGCAATCGTTCATATTGTGCCTACTGCGTTAGGATAATGTCATCTCAATTTTCCCTTGTTGTTTTGGGTTAATGGTTATAGCAACCAAATCATAGTGGCTTTGCGTGGTTGCTAGCCATCAAAAATCAAGGAAATTGTTGAGATTAGTATCCAATTACGACCTCATTTGTGAAAATCCGAATGCGATCATTGTTTTTTTTTTTGGTTAAATGCCTTCAGATTAGTCTATTTTTCACATATAATGATGTTATACTTGTGAATTGGGTCGTGATAAGACAACTTTCTTTGTGTTTCCAGGTTGGATTTGAGTATTCGTATCTGGAAATGTTTTTACAGGTTCCGAGGAGCTTAAGTTCAATCGGCACATGAGTTTTGGCTTTTTATTGAGAGTTGCTGCTGTTCATTCCTATACCTTCACACTGACTTGATTAAAGAGATTAGAAGCTGGGTTTGTGAAAATTTGAGTAGTGAAATGGGTTATCTTGATTCAGTGATATCACCCTCAAAACAAGTTCATGCTGAGGATCAACCTGTTAGTGGTGGGGGTCTGAGGTGAATTCATTATCTGCCTTCCTTCCAGATCTTGTTTAGTTGTGATTGGTATGGTGAATGGATTTTATTCTCTTATGCAGTACAGTGGACGAATTAGGTTACTCTCATGTGCATTTCTAATGGGACATTGTAGATTGAGTTTGAAAATGGAAGCTTCTGTTCTATGCGATTTTTTTTTCTCAATCATGTATTTTCTGTGGAAAGAAATACGATTTAAGACTCATTAAAAGAGAATGCAACATGGATCTGTCAAGAGAAATGTGTAATGTGGCTCAGTTGTTTGTCCATTCTTGCATAAAGTAAATATTTGTTCAGATATGACCACTGACATCAGGTATTATTAAACCTTCCGCGATTAATGAAGCCATTAAGGGTTGTTTATTGACCAAAGGGTCAGCATTGTTGCCGACTGTGTCAGAATTGTTGCCATGTTGAATATGTTATTCTGCTGAAGTTCGAGAATTGATCGTTTTGTTTTGACATTTGAATAATCGAGGTATTAGATTATTTTTGTAATGTTAACCATAGAAAAATCATATAAAATGTTATTGTAATTGAAAAGAATTTGGGTTTTTGACTTTTGCCATGCCTCCGTGTTTATTTTTATTGTGGAACTTTGAACTTATTTTTCCTGAGAAATTACTGTACTGTTGTGGCACAACTACCTCCAGTTTCTTGTTTGACGGGTATGTTTAACTCCTCTCCAATTCACCTTTTACGTGCATCGTTGTAATCCTGATGAGTGAACCAATCCCTTTTTTGGTTTCTATTTGCTTGACTATGAAAATTTCAACAAAAGGCAATATTAGGACGTTTTTGCCAGTAGGAAGTATCATTTAATGTGGTTTAGTGAAGGACACAGATTTTGGTTAATGTGAGTTGTTGCCTTCATGAATAAGGTGCTATTATTGTTGATCAAGAATTCTGTTTGTCTGGACTATGTAGATATGCCTATTTATAATAAAGAAGGGAAAGTTAATCCTTACAAATGGGAAGATTACAGCATACATCCTGTTGTCGTAAACTTTTCTGGAAAAGATGTGCACTAATGCTCTGTCTGCCTCTCTTTAGTGGGACTTTCAAACACACATAATCACAGAGGTAGTGAGCCAAGACACTTTGGGAAATCACATTTTGGAATAACTTATCTTGTTGCGTAGATACAGATTTATTGGGACTTGCGCCCTGTTGGAGTGTTTATGTGATGTTAGCCTTGGATTTTTATTGGGATGGGTGTTGTTTGGTGCATACTAATTAAATGTAGTGGTAACAGTCAGAATGGCAAGTTTAGCTATGGATATGCAAGCTTTCCAGGAAAACGGTCATCAATGGAAGATTTTTATGAGACAAGAATTGATGGTGTGGATGGAGAGATAGTGGGCTTATTTGGAGTTTTTGATGGTACGTCTTTCTCTTCTAATCTGTTTGAAGCCTACATTTAATCACATATTCACATGGTAATGTTCAAGATCTATTCTTGTTGATGGTAAGAGGATGACCTGAAGGTTGGATCTATCAGCCATTTTAATAATGTTCTCTGGTTTTCTTTCTGCTGCTGTCTATGAGGCATTTTGGTAATTGGTGTTGTCTACACTTTAAGCGAACTTGATCCTTGCCTTAAACATAAAGTCTGAATACTGTACTCTTGCCTTGGGGAACCCAAGGGTGGCAACCTTTGTTGCTTGCGATGGCATTTACAATTCTAGTGGTCTCAAATCAAAATCCATCCACAGACTGTTGCAAATTGGAATTAGGTTACCTTTATTGCATCTATTAACTGTCAAGCTTTTACTCGTGATTTTTAAATGTCATGTGTTGCATTGTTGGTCCAGGACATGGAGGTGCTCGAGCTGCAGAATATGTTAAGCAGCACCTCTTCAGTAATCTGATCAAGCATCCAAAGTTTATTTCAGATACTAAATCAGCTATAGGTTTGGCTCCTTCTTGATGCTATATTATTTTTCTCAGTATCACACCAAGTTATTATTTGCACAACTTCCCTTCTTCACTTTCATCAAATCAATTTCTTCTTGTAGCTGAGGCATACAACAACACAGACAGAGAATTTTTGAAATCAGATAATTCTCAGAACAGGGATGCTGGATCAACTGCTTCCACTGCCATTCTTGTTGGTGATCGTTTGCTGGTTGCCAATGTTGGAGATTCTAGGGCTGTTATTTGCCGCGGTGGTGAAGGTAAAGATTTAAAATTCTCTCACCCCTTTCTTCTTGCTGTCTCATTAGTCTAAAGGATTTCTTTGGAGGACTTTCTCAATCGTGTATCTCTGTTAGCTTTCAGTATGACATGATACTGCAGAAAGGGTAGCTACTGACTGACCAAACCAGAAAGCATTTCATTACCTTGAATTCCACTCCTGTGTCATAGGACTTGTTGCTTTGTAGTTTACTCTGTGGGATTGTTTGTCTTTGAATTTTTGAGTGCATGTGCACTTTCTCATTGAAAATACAGCTGCTGCCCTGCTGGAAATGGATAGTACCTACACTTAGATTTCTTGTCTCTTTATTTTCCCGTGCTCTAATTTTCCCATACATTTTTTTAGCACTTTTCTGTACAACTTTCTCAGCAGCTAAAAGAGCACCTGTTGTTCCATTATGTTATGTTTATTACATTTAGGAGTTTGCAATCATGTGATTGATGTAAGAAGGCAAGCCTTCATCCCATGGTAAGGTTACTCCATTGTAACTTATAGGTCATGGGTTTAGATTATGGAAACATCTCTCTGTGCATCTGAGTCTCCTTAGAGCTCACGGTATAAGTGTTTCTTGCATTGGTCCACTCTTTAATTGCATGATAGGTCTTGACCCTCTTGGACCATTGTCATATATGATATTAGTCAAGTAGAAGTTTCATGAACTGTTATGGTTCATCATCAACTGTCTTCCTTCTCTCTCTCTCTCTCTCTCTCTCTCTCTCTCTCTTTTTATTGTCACTTGTTAATAGCTTTTCTTTTGATTTCTCTACTCTCATAAAACATTTGATATTTCTAACATTTGTCTCTACCTGCACAAGATTTTTTCACAATTTTGACATCCAGAACCAAACTACCCTAGTAATGGGTGCTTGCTGTCAGAAAGACACTGTTTTCTTTGCTGATCTTTATGTCCCTTGTACTTAGTATCACAATTACGTTGCATTTTCTTTGATTTATTTCTTACTTTGATTACTCAATCTCAGTTTATGATTTTTGAAAGTTTGATTGCCTAGTTTCAGATATTTTTCTGTCCTTGTTCTTTGAAAAGAATGGATCCTTTGAATTAAGTTTAGTGGCCTTTGACTTTTTGACATCTTATTTATTTGTCCAGTTCAGTTTTTCTTGTATGGATGCTTCCATCAGTCATGAATTACATACATCATTGACTTTCTAGAATAGCTTTTCATTCGGTGATATTGATTTCAGTGCTTCATACCTTAATTTTGCCATGCTGTATGTTATTGTTTTCGAAACTCTGCGCATGATGAAGCATTAGACTTTTGTAAATCTTCTATCAGGCTTAGGAATATCTTATTATGCTTCTTGTTGATATGAACTCGTCAACTCTATTTGGTTCCACCTTGCTTATCTTTGAACTTTTGGAATTGGCATTTTAATTAATTTTGATGTATTCAAAATTTGAAATCAAACTAATATTATAGTAGCTCTATCCCATGAACATATTTATGGTTGTTGAAACTTGTTATTTTCGGGGATCCAAGCTATGATGAACCTGACTGTTGAAAAAAACGAATGCTTTGGCATCATTCAATTCAAGATCAACCGGCCAAAGTGCTCATTTTTTATTTTTGCCATTTTTCTTGCAAAAAGGCTAATTTATTGCCAAATTTTAATGGTAAAATTTGGCAATAAAGAGCACCGATTAGCAACTATAGCTGTGTCAAAGATAAGTTGCCCCTTGCAGTAACTCCTACCTGCTCCTGTTTGATTGTGATGCCATTCCTTGTTGAACATTTTTCTCTCAATACCTTGCCTTTTTAAAGCTTGATTCTTCTCTCAATTTGTTCAAACTTTATAGTACCAATTAATACTTAGTCTTGCTTGGAGATCATCTGATGTTTTAATTAATATTTTGTGCAACGTTCTGTGACAACAGAGAAGTAGAAATATTGAGAATCACTAATGTAAAAATTAATGAAACTTCGATAATTTTTCATTATTTGTAACTGCGGACATGCATTTTAGGCTGTTCAATAAATTGGCGAGAAATTGTATAATAGATATAGTAATACATTTGGTAGGATTGCCAAGAAATTATAATTTGAATTTGTTGTGAATTCAGCAGTCCTTGCACTTGGTGGTGGTGGTGGAAATATTGTTGGTGTTGCCTGGGAATCTTGTTTACCCACATGGTCAGGTACTTGATTGTTGATTGACATAGGTGCTTAGGTATGATCCTCCATATCTAAGGGACTGCTAAAAATGCAAATCATTGGGCGTTTTTTGGGTCAGATGTTGACCATTCATTAGTTCTGGCTTGTAAAGGGGGAGGGTTAGGGTTATAAATCTTGTAATTGGTGGTCTTGAAGCGGTTCAAAGATGTTCATGCTGGCGATTTTGATTTGTGACAGTTGTAGAATATGGAGAGTTTGATACTAGCAGTTGCTTCATGCCTTGTCTCCATATTCTATTCATGTTCAAGGTATGAATTTAGTCCTTTGAGATCAATGTCATGGCCATAGGTGAGTTGCGTTAGGCTTTTTGAGTGACGAACCTAAAAAACCTGGATTTAGACCCACTTAATTCACAAGCCTAGAGTAGGATGACCACACCACAACAAAATAAATAAAAATGGCACTTGATTTTGTTGATGAAAGAAAAAGTCAAGATCTAACTGGTTCGAGAGACTCTTTAGGATTCTCAAGTAAAAGACAAATTTACTAAGGAATTCAACTTACAGCTTAGGTGGGAGTGGGACAGATGAATTATACCTTAGTTGACTCCTCTTAATACATGACCCCTATTGAAGAATTCTTTGGATTTGCTCACCAAACAACGGATCATGACTCTTCCGAATTTCTTGAATCTTTCTTCATTGTCTCAGGAATTTCTAGCACTGTTGGGGCTTTGACAACCTTTATTGATTGATGTAACTTTGAAGGCTAATAGGTTAGGAATATGTGTTTAGGTGGTATAGTTTAGAGAATTAATAGGCATGGGAAGCAATCACATGGGTATGATGAAATATCCTAAAATAGATGCAACTCTTCTCACAATGGTAGCTTTCTGCCTTGATCAGATATGGGTTCCATAACTATGAGAAGTCAAGGTTGGATTTTATGAAGAGAGCTTGGTTAAAGCAGTTCAAAGAATTGGGAAGATGGGGGTAGCGGTCTTCCATTTGAGCAGACATAGCACGGACTTCTCTCGGAAGGTCTTGGTCAATATTACACTTGATCAGACATGCGTACATCAGCCACTAGTCAAAATCTTGCTCAAGTGATAGTCATGCACAATTCAGGCACTAGGCAAAATCTTGCTCAAGCGACCTTCAAGTACAAACCTAGCATAACTACATTGGCACTTGATATCCATAAGGTGTGTTGAAAATACAACAATTTGTCACAAAGTTTGCCAAAACAAAAAGTCCTATTAGAACCAATTGTTATTCCTTGTTCAATTTTGAATGCTAAGTATCTGATTGTTGTTAGTCATGTAAGCTGGTGGATATTGTTGCACTAGAAAATGAGTGTGGCGGTGGAAAGGATTGTGGAACTGAGTTTGATTGTGATGAAAAGGGACATCTAATCGAGATCTTGTGATATATTTCAGCAGTGGTGTCTATGCCTTTGCAATGGAGTCTGCTAATCTGAGGACAATGGGGATGGTCTCTCCTCTTTTAAGTTTGAGCACGCTGTGCAGGTTTCACTGTAGCTGGGAAATGAAAGGTTTTCTTTATGAGGCAGTGACAATAAGGCTATGAAAAGGGGTCTCAAGTTTAATTTTTGGGGACAGGGTGGGGTTTTATAGGATAGAGAGGACTACCCTTGTTGTTTAGCTCATGTCTCAGTTTTCCATATGGACCATAAAATGAAGTCTTTTGGAGCGATAGAGAGTATGAGATTGGAGAATTTCAAGGCTTTCAATGTGATGACAAGGCTACTAAGAGTTGGAGAAGAGAGAGAGTTCAAATGGTTTTTTTCTTTGTTAATTATGATAGAGAAAATTGTTGCATAGGGAGCTCCTTTTGAGGTTCTATTGTTCTTTATAGTTTTGTTATTGCGTGTTTTCTTTCATTAGTTCTTCCGATGAATTTTTTTTTTGTACATCTATTTTTTTCTTTTCTATGTGGATTCCTTTCTGGCATTTTTTTTAGAACCTTTTATGTTATCAACTTTTATTGATAAAGCACCAATGTGTGCAGATCAGATGGTTTTGAGCATATCTATACAAGGGCCCCAAAATTATAAAGAAAGACATCTGTTTATAATTAGCAGCAGTCCTCATCTAAACATGAATTGCACTTGGATTTTGCTTGAAGTTTGACTGCTGATAGTCACCTTTTTCATTTCTTTCATGTTTGCTTGATTGGCATCTTCTTTGTACCTGATTAATGGCTGTTTAGCTTACCTGTCCAAAAAATTTCTCAAAAAACATACCTGTTTTGGCATGACTGTTATTGAGCACTTGCATCCAATGCTAGTAACATAGGTAGCACTGTGATTCTGCATTAGTGGTGGTTTAGGCAACTAGTGGCTGTCTGTTCTAATATGTAACCATGTTGTCCATGATGGAGGAAACAAGGTTGGTAGTAGAGGGGAACTTTATTCAGTTGTATTATACTTGGATGAAACTTTAATACCCTCTCCACCCAAAGAGTTATGCTCATTTTGTGAGTATTTTGATTTCCATGGAATTGGGTCATGAGACCTAACTGACAAGTTGTAATGGCTACAGGTTTTCCTGCTGAAGTCCCTGTGAATAGTTGATAATTTGATTCCTTGAAGCTACTTGTTCATTAATTGTCTTGTCTTACCATATTCCAATATGGGTTGTGGTATGGCATGTGAAACTGGAAGTAGTGCGGTGCATAACAACGAAATTTATGCTTGTATATGTCACTTAGATAGTTTTGGAGTGACGTTCTCATTGCATGCTATCTTATCAATGATATGCCTTCCTTTGTTAGATGAAGCCGCATCTTTTTTTTTCTCCTTTTTCCATCCTCACCACCCTTTGTTGTCTCTAAGAGTATTTGGGTGTGTGTCTTATGTTCATAAACTTGGACCTGATTTTGAATAACAAGATCATTGACCTATCAAATGTGTTTTTCTTGGTTATTCTCATGAACAAAAAGATTATCATTCTTACAACCCTTCACCTGTGCACTATATTGTAAGTGCGGGTGTCATATTTGATGAATTCACGCCGTGTTTCTCGCAAGAGCCATGTGTAGAACCCCGTGTCCGACATCTATTCCTTATTTTCCAATCGGTGTGTCTTCTTTCGACCCAAAATTACCTCCATCTATTGTTGACTCTTCTTCTCACATTGATCAACCTATCCAGTTACCTGCCATGATTATTTTAATCCTTTACAAGTTTTTATGCAACACCCGCTTACTGTTGTGCCTCCATCAATCTCTTTATTGTTTATAGATCTTGCACTTATAGATTTCGAGTCTCTACCGATCGCTCTTTGCAAAGGTAAAAGTAATTGTGTCAAAACAACATCCTATTATCTAATATGTCTCCATTGAAACGTTGTCATCGCCCTCGTGTTGCATCTCAACTTTCTAGCGTGATTATCCCTATTACCTTGAAGGATGCATTATCTAATCCTAGGTAGAGAAAGGCCATGGAATTAGAAATGGCAATTTTACATGAAAATAAAACGTGGGAGCTTTTTTTTTACCGCATGGCAATCGCACCATTGGTTGAAAGTAGGTTTTTATATCTGAATTTAATTCATCTTGTTATGTTGACTGCCTGAAAGCCTAATTAGCTGCTAAAGGCTACAATCGAACGTACAATATTGGCGACGATAAAACATTTTCACTTTTTGCTATGATGTCCTTGTTTTAGGTTCTCATTTTCATTGTTGCTTAACTTGATTAGTGTTTCTTTCAATTGGATTTTGTGCACACATTTCTTATGACTTGCTCAAGGGTGTTTAGAATAGTATTTGTAGATTAAAGAAGGCATTATATGGACTAAAGCATTTGCTCAGAAGTATGGTCTGGGAAGTTTGTTAGAGGTTTCCTCTAGTTTAGCTTACCATTCTATCGAAAGGACTAATTGGTTTATGAATGGAAGAATAGGGGCAATACTATTCATCTAGATTATGTTGATGATATCATTTATCACTGGAAATAATATAGATGTGACTATAATACTAAAACAACGACTATAATAGCGATTTCAAAACAAAAGACTTTTGAAAGCTTTGTTTTTTTTTTTTTGGGTGGGGAAGGGATAGAGGTTGCTAATTCTTGGAAATGTGTGAATATCTCAACAAAATTATGTACTTGATATATTGCATGAGTTTAGACTTCTTTATACACATCCAATAGATATTTCCATGCACCCTAATCTAAAACTCTTAAAGGATGGACAATTGATTAAAGATCTTGGTTAGTATCAATCAACTGGTTGAAAAAACAAAATTATCTAACTATTGCCAAACCTAATATTTGATATGTAGTCAATGGGGTGTTATTGGATGCCCCTTGAGTTTCCCACTGAGAAGATATTTTACGAGCACATGATTAGATATCTAAAGAAGCCCTGGAAATCGGAATACTGTAGTGGTCAAATGGACTTTTTTAGTTAGAAGGATTCACCGATGCAGACTAGACAATATTGCCTTTCAAGATACAATCTATTATGGGAAATTGTGCCTTCCTTGATAGTAACATTGTTTTGCAGTAAAGTAAAAATGCAAACAATTGTAACGAGATCAAGTCCAAAAGCAGATTACAGAGCAATGACCCATACTACAAGTGAGCTTATATCGTTACAATATTTTCCTTGGAAAAATAGGTTTTCTCCTCCAACTTCCATGCCATTGTTTTTGTGATAATCAAACTGCAATACATATTACTTTCGATTTAGTATTTTATGAAAGAATCAAGCATATCTAATTTTATTGCCAATTTGTTAAAGAGAAAATTGTAAATGGTGTTATATGTATGCCATTCATAAACTCTAGAGATCAACTCGTTGATATACTCGTGAAGTTTTTTAGTGGTAGTCATTTGAAGTTTATTTATTCCAAGTTGGGTTTAAACAACATTTATTCATCACCTTGAGGGGAGTGTTAAGTAAATATGCAAGATGAGCGAGATGCTAAGGGAAGCAGGATAAGCAAGATTGTCATTAGAGTGAATCAATTGGAAGATTATTCCAATTTAATTCATTTCCTTCATTTATATATGATCTTGATATTCTACATAATGAGGAGAAAGGGGAAGTAATGATTAACTCCACTTCCCACATTCATACGTACCCTAATTGCAACAACCCCCATGAACCAGCAAACAACTGTTGTTTCCTGTTAAAATATGTTTGAAAAATATTTGCATATACCTTAAAATATGTTGGAGAAGAATGTCTTGTCCCTCTTGTTTGAAAGTGAACTTGAGCATTTTAATGGATCAAAGATATTTTCATTTTGAAATTCAGAAGAAACTTTGACTAGTTTTGGAATGAAACACACTGTTATGGTCTTTTCAACGCTTTCAGATTTTATTACACAAGAAAAAACTTGGTAGTATGGAGTCTGAGATCAAGTCAGATCATCAAATTTACATCACTACGTTTAGCCTTAGTTGTCCTGCCTTGGCTAATGCAAATAGAGGGGGTCACAGAAAAAGAGAAAAATATCTAAATGGCTCTTGCTGTCATCTACGTGGAATAGATGCTGCATGGGATTTCTTTAACTTACACTTTTTCCCTGCATATTTAATAGAAGGAGAAAGGCTTTTGGGAGCTACTTGGGTTGGTTATGGTGGCTATTTTGCTATGTTATGAAAGAACTGTGGGGTTCCATGTTTGTCTTTTGCTTCATGAATACTACACTATAAGCAACATTTACCATAGATGATATTTTCTGATGTTTTGGCAAATTCTGTTGGTGCATATTCAGTTAGAGATACTGTTAGAATATGGTTTAGTATATTCTTTTATGAGAGTAATTTAGTATTTTTAATATTTATAAATAATCCTATATATATATTTACTAGAATGAACCTAATTCTATCACAGGATTTTCTCATTCCCTCTCATATTACAAGTCTAACATGATATCAGAGAGGGCTACATTCTAAATCCTCGCCATAGTTGTCGCTGCTGGTGATCTTTTTCTTTGGTCGAAAGTGTGGCTCCTATTTGACAATAAAACCCCCAAGGAGATTTCTCAATTTCTTAACATTGAGGGCTTCAAACCCACTGATAAGTTTTTTTGGCAGAAACCCCCTAAGTTTCATGTTCAAACTTTGGTTCTCCTGATTTGAGTACTTTGCTTGATTATCTCTGTCTTTATGGTCAATTCTTGCCTCTTTGCTACATATGATGAGTTTTCATCATCTTCCTTAGTTGTTTGTTGATTTATTCTTACGTATGCCTTCGATTCCTAAGGTGTCTCCCTTGGCACTCGAATCACAATGGCTTTCACTTATTGATTGGTGGTGTCATTGGTTAATGATGCGATTACAGCGGTTCCCCTAAATGGCCTGGGTAATCAGGGTTTGGTGTTTAGGGATTCGTGGTGATAATCAATGGTTTATTTCTCACAGGGTGGTATATAACTTGCTACTAGGATGACTTGGTGTGGTGGATGCGACATGTTGATTCACATATTAGGTCTTATGGATATGAATTTCTATGGAGATTTAGTTTGCTGCTTATGCTATTTCAGATCTATGATTTGTTGCTTTTTGAGGCTGCTTTATCATTTTGTGGTTGTTCATACTCTTTGAAGCTATTTTGTTACTTTTTATTGTGTTCTCGTGATCGTACATTGATTAGTCTTGGTTTTTAAATCCATATTTGATGACCACAGTGGTAGCAACAATGATGGAAAATTAATTGGATTTTGTCGTGGTAGAGCTGGTCATACACAGAATAGGTGTTGGCAGTTACGTAGGAAGCTTGCTCAAAATATTACTATTTTTTTTTCAATTCGTAACCGCACCACCTTCTCTTTGAGTTCTCTTGTGCATTGATCATTAATTTTGGTGCTTCTGATTATGTGATTGAGTTCACAAATATCATGTCTGATTGTCGACTATATTCCGTTGGTCTCGAAGTTATTATGTTTAATGACTCATTTGCAAAGGCTCAAGGAGTTGGCTATGTTTTTCTAACACAAAGTTTACTTTTCTCATCGGTCCTTTGCCTAATTTTTCATTCAATTTGCTATCGATTAGTAAACTTACTCAACAATATAATTAGTGTGCAGTATTATTTTCTACTAATTATAGATTTTATGATCTTATTATGAAGAGGGTTATTGATGGAGGATATCGTGACTCAAGAGGCCTTTATTTGTTTGATACAGAACCTGATCTTATGGTCTGTTCCTGTATTATTTCTTTGCCCCTTAATCTTCATTGTAGATTAGGTTATACATTTCTTTGAGTTTGAAAGTGATATATTCAACTCTGATGCCCATCACTGATTTATTTTGTGAGTCATGTCAGTTTGTCAAGCACTGCCATAGGTTATATTCTCCTCAAGTAAATCCACATACATCTACCCTTCTTTAGTTATTTCACTCGAATGCCTAGGGATCATGTCTAGTTTCGTGCAAGATAGGACTTTGTTATTTTGTTATCTTTGTTGATGACTATTCACAAGTTACTTGATTATATTTGATGAAAAATCGTTTTGAGTTATATTCTATTTTTCATGCATTTCATGCTGAAATTCGAACCTGATTTTCTACTTCTATGCGATCTTTGCGGAGTAACTATGGTCATAAATATTTTTCTACCTCTTTTCCATTATTTCTATCACAATATTAGATTCTTTATGGGTCATCTTGTCTCAATATACCTCAGTAGAATGGAGCAACTGAGGGGAAGAATAGGCACTTGATGGAGGTTCTTAGAACTCTTTTATTCCAAATGGGAGTACCAAAAGCTTTTTGAAGTGATGCAATGTTGACATTGTGTTATCTTGTTAATCAAATGCAGTGAGCTATTCTTCAGGAAGAAATTTCTTATCATATATTTTTTCCTAACAAATCCTTACATATTTTTCCCATGAAGATTTTCGTTTTGCATGTTATGCCTACAATATTTAACCTCAAATGACTAAGTTAGATCTCAAGTCTCTAAGGTGTATTTTTCTTGAATATTCTCGTACTTAGAAGAGGTATCAGTGTTTCTCTAGAGTTGGGATATTTTGTGTTGTCATTTAATGTCACATTTTATGAGTCTATACGTTTTTGTGTCGATGTTGCTTTATCAAGTCCATCGTCAAGTATCCTTTATGAAGACAATATTCTTGTATATAAGATTACTCATAGAAATGTATCTCCAATACCTCTATCACGTACGCTTCCTTATTCTCTTGTTACTCTGACTTATGTTTCTAGCCTCTGTCAGGTGCTTGGTTTCTTTTTGAGAGTGGATCTCAAGCCAACCACTTTTAAGCCAGTTATTTTGACTATTGATATTGTTGTTTTTTATTAAAAAAATTGATTTAGACCATCCAATTACATCACAAAATTGTCATTGCAATTGTGCTCAGTTTTCTTTATCTGCTACATGATCATATGCTGACATTTTATTTTCACAATAGGCTTTTATTTCTACCTTAGACTCTATTAATGTACCTCGATTTGTATTTTAGGCTATTTCTTAAACAATACCCTAGGCCCTGAATCCTAAACTTAAAACTCTAATCTTTGAGCTCCAAATTGTAAACCCTAAACCCAAACCAAAAACCCAAATTCCTGATTGGCGGGTATCTATCGAGAAAGAGATGCTTGCAATTGAGTATAGTCACATATGGGAGTTAGTCTATTTGTCTCCGGGGAAAAACCCTATTGTGGTGTTAATGAGTTTATACAGTGAAAATCAAGCCAAATGGTTCTTTAATTCAGTTGAAATCTCGTCTAGTGGTTAAAAGATATGCTCAGCCTTATGGTGTGGAAAATAGTGATACTTTTTCTCTTATCGTCAAGTTAACTTCTATTAGAATTTTATTTTATCAACCTCTATTTATCATTGGTTTTTACATCAATTAGATGTTAAGAATGCCTTCTTACATGATAATCTTTGGAAGTTCGTTATTTGAAGCAATTGACAAGGTTTATTACTCAAGGGGAATTTGGATCTGTTTGTTGGCTAAAGAAGTCCTTGTATGGTTTGAAATAATCCCCTCAAATGTAGTTTAGCTGATTCATGAAGTTGCATTTGAGTTTGGACTCTCTCATTGTGATAGTGATCATTCTGTATTTTATCGTCATTCTAGTACTAGTTGTATTCTTCTTATTGTGTATATTGATGATATTATGATCACTGAAAGTGATAGTATTAATATTGTGAATCTAAAATTGCTCTTTTAATCTCAAACCAAATATCTCAAATTTTGCATTATTTTCTTAGCATTGAAGTCGCTAGATACTGTTATGGCATCTTTCTTTTGCAAAGGAAGTACACTGTAGATTTACTTTAATTAGAATTAGGGTCATACTTATGTCTAGAATTTTTCTGATACTAATTAGGTTGGATTACCATATAATTAGAAGTTTACCACAGGTTATTGTGTTTGTATTGCATGCAATTTTGTATCATGGATGAGTAAGAAGCAAAATTTGGTCAAGTACAAATCAAAATGTCATGCATTGATGCGCATTACCTATGAAGTGATGTAGATTCAATAATTACGAGATTCTTTTAGTTATAATAGTTCTGATTCTTTTTATATTTGGTGCGATAATCAAGCAACAATTCATATCGCTTCAAATCTGGTCCTTCACGAACGCACAAAATATATTAAGATAGATTGTCATTTTTTTTAGAAGCTCCAAAAAGACTTGATTTACATTTGTCATGTGACAATTAGATATTAGCTTATAGATATTTTCACTAAGTTCTCTATTGGAGTCCGAGTCATGTATATATGTAACAATTTGGGTATGATTAACATTTATGTTCCAACTTGAGGGAGAGTGTTTACCATATCATATTAGAATGTACTGTTAGAATATATTTTTGTACAGTGGTATATTTCTTTGTAAAGATAATTTAGTATTTTTAAAATCCATAAATAGTCCTACACATACACACACATCCATGAGAATGTACCCAACCCTACTACAGGTTTTTCTCACCTCGTCTTGTATTACAAGTTTAACTTTTTAACAAGATTTATTTTACTTTTTTTAGCAATTGCTGTTTCTCGGGATCATAAACCAGACCAAAGTGATGAGCGGCAACGGATTGAGAATGCTGGAGGATTTGTGATGTGGGCTGGTAAGCACATAAATAGCTTTTGCTAATATTAATTCTTTTTTGTTTTTGATATTGATTTCTGAATTCTTACAACTGCTGATCATAATAGGAACTTGGAGGGTTGGAGGTGTTCTAGCTGTCTCTCGTGCATTTGGTGATAAGCTTCTAAAGCAGTATGTTGTTGCTGATCCAGAGATTCAGGTATGATAGTTTCCTTGAACGGTTGTTTCTTTTAACTTGCTAATTTCATTTGCTGAAATCCTTAAACATATTATTTTGCTTCATCATATTTTCATTCATAGATTGTTTAAATTGCAGGAATGAAGAACTGGGATTGTGGATGGAAACTTCATACTTATTCTCGTGTGTGTTTGTCTGGAATCCCATAACCCATTATCTAAAAATTGGACCACCACCACCTCTGTTCCTGCATTCTTCATTGTGGGCAGAGGTGGACATGAAAATAGGGATTCAAATGAAGGTGGAGAATGTTTGATATTCTGCTAAAATTTCTACCATTTCTTCAGTCCTCATCCAACCTCTCCAACCAAACCCCCATAAGCTGCAGCTTGTGGTACCATTACTAAGTTTATAAATGGGTGTGAGACAGTAAAATGCGATGTGCATGCATATACATGGGATGTAGGAGATGCTATCACAAATTTGCCCAAAATTTCTGTTTTTGCTGTTATCATACATGTGCAAATTAGTTTTCATTGCGTTTCAGATTTGTGATGATTGTGTTTGTGAAAGAGCAAGATACTCATACCCTTCTGGGTTGGGGGTGGGTAGTATATGTACATGCATGAATGCATATTCGTACATGACATTTTCTCTACTGATCATTGAATATGTTGTCATACTCATCAGATCTCTGCTGATTTGAAAATTTATGATTGCTAAAATAAGTCATAATATTGGGAAAAAAAAAAAGGAGAGATATAATGGCCTGTGTATGTTTTCATTTTCATATCCAGCTCCATGTCATTGAGTGTTTTCTCAATTGTGGACATGTTTTAATTGCTAATATTTAACATTACTTTCAGGAAGAAAAAGTAGACGGTTCCCTCGAGTTTCTTATCCTTGCAAGCGATGGCCTGTGGGATGCTGTCTCCAATGAGGTGTGCTATAATTTCATTCTTGGGCAATACTATGTTAATTTGTTTTCTTCAGTACAAGTTTGGTTTTTGTTTTCGGGTATTTTTCATATCATCGTTAAACTTCATGATAAATTTGGCGAGTATAACACTCAGGTTCTATCCTTTCCTTCTGGGCACGTTCTCCTTTTTCACAAGTTTTTCCCCATTTCAATACTTTTCATCTATATGATTATCTCTTCAAATGAGTTTGATTCATTGTTTTGCCTGTATCCCCAATCCCCATATCTTTTAAACAGGCATGTACGTCCATCCAATTCCTCTGAGTAAGCCTTGACATTTTTCTACCAAATTATTTCTGCCAATTGCATTCTGAGCAGGCTGCTAGCTAAATCAAGGGCAATTATACCACTACTAACTTCTCAATGTGCTCAAGCTAAATATTTTGATGTCAAGATGAACCCATAGTTTTTAACTGACAGTGAGGGGAGACAAGGGAATAAGAATAATTTTCCAAAATTTATGATTACTAGGTCAATTTATTTGGCTGGTAAAACCAACAATGAAAATGATTTGGTTAGATTTGGGTCTTTGACAGAAGAAAATCAAAGACAGAACATTCTTTGAGTTTCTTAAAGGGCTGATTTGAGCTTGGGTTCCTGATGATGGTTGTCAAATTGTTTCCTAAGCTGGATTTGAGGTAGATAACTGAGCATTCTTCCATTTTTCACACGGGAGGTGGGGTGACAGTGCCAGTGTGGGGAGGTATTCAATGAAAGAAGAGGGAAGAATAAATTTTTTACGGGTTTTGTTTGATGGGGATTTTTTTCATTAGGGATTAATGACAGAGTACGAAGGCTATTTCTGGTATAGTGGGAGCACTTTGCAAACTCAAAAAGCAGACATTTTTGTAATGAATTTAAAAGTTTGAGTTTGTTCTGGTTTTTAGGCAACAATTAATGGGATTTTGAAATTGTAACTACAAAATGCACAATTCATTCACTAACACCGAGTAAACATAGGCTTGATGTTGCTGGCCTGGCAAATGTTTTTACCAAAATAGTTTTTGTAGCTAAAGAACTACTCAAAACAATTATTAGACAAAAGTAGCATGGTAATCAATATGGAAGTGAATGGGGACCTTTTCTTTGGAATCTTACCATCCTCCTTTCTTTTATGTGACATTCTTTGTTATATTCACTTTGCAGGGAAATTAATGGATTAGGCAAGTGTATGTGATGTAGGAAAGCGGAAGAGTAGGGGAAGGGAAATCAAGGTAGGGGGAGAAACAGAAGGAGAAACCAGGGAAAGGAGAAGGAAAAACCATAGGAGAGAGAGAAGTAGAGACTGAGAAAGATGAGAGAAATATTACAATTAATCAAATTTTATTCAATTCATTAATGTTGCTTCATACAATAGAGGTAGGGTTCTTATATAAAATAACCATTGTCTTAGGATAATTTGAAAACAAATATAATTTTCTAATTAAATGTGATATAACTTTCTAAAATAAAAAAAATCAAATAAAATCTTTATTAATCAAATAAAATCAAATTCTGCAACAGTCATCGAAAAGAAATATTAGGAGAGGGGGGAGAGAGAGAGAAAGAGAGGAGCGGAAAAGAAGTGGGAATCGCATTTCTGGCACTCTAGAAGGTGTCACTGGCGCCGTTTGAGTCAGTTTGTGTTGTGAATAGCTGACATCTATGGATTCTTGATGGTGTTCTGAGACTACAATGCAGTTCTGGTTTTCCCTTGCCACTTCGTTTCTTATTGTGCTGGTGAGAATTTTTCCACTGAACCGGTGTCGATAGTGGTCTTTGAATAATTGTAAAATCTACTATCTTCGTCCTTTCCATTGAGCCAAAGATTTATTGTTTTCGAAATGTGCCAATAATGTTCTTTGGCATTGATTGTGTTTGTCCTTTTAATATGTGCCATTTGCTCTGCTCGTATGTAGTCTGCAAAAATAACCTGTGTCATCAGGGCTAACTGATGTCGCTTGAGCGTTGAGCCCCCTAGTTTTTTTCATCTTTCTTGGCACATAATCTAAGTTTGTTTTGTTTGGGGCAGAACCGGTGTCAATTGACTGTGGCACTGTGCTGATCAGTTTGGCATTGCTCTTCACTTGGTTTCTTTTGAAATCCCAGTTTTTTGTGTGGTAATCATGTATTAAAAATTTGAAAAGTTCAACTTTATTGGTCCAATGACCGCAAAAAAATTTAATGAAAGATATTATATCTATTAAGCGAGATCAGTTGAGGCGTTCCTCAGTGGTGAAGGCCTATTGTATCATTTGATATAAGGGTGAAATACGCTGATTACTAGTTCCCCAGATGAAGCTGACTTCACTATTCATCCCAATGATCGGTAGGATCAGGATGACAATGGTATTATTGGATTGATGCTGGCTAGCATAGACCTACGTATTAAGTTATTTTTACTCTTTCTTAAGACTGAGCAAGTAGTTTGGGAACATCTCAGTATATGCACTACGGCACAGATAGTATTAGTCGTACTTATGAAGTGTGCAAACAATACTTAGCCTAAGTAAGGGATGAATACTACAACCATTTCCTATCCGTTTGCCAAGGAATGAATTTGCATCAGCCATACTCCGAAAGAAGTGTGTTGCGTAAAGAAGGAAGATGGTCTAGTAAGTAGCAATTTCAACTGAGGTGCTCTCAGGCAGAGCGGATCAGCATCACGAATTCAGTAAGGCTGGACAGCTAAGGAACTGTTGGCCAGCTATTCAAGCATTCACAAAGATGGAGTATTGACAAATTGAATGAGCAGCTAAATGAATGAGTTGGCAATCCAGATCAGGAGGAGAAAGGCACATCAGCAAGAAGGATCAGGAATCAGTTGTTCTGTTAATTAGCATCATGTATTAGTTGTAACCATGAGTTTGTTAGGCAGCAAAGGTTGTTGGATGGTCAGTTTAGTAATGTAAAGTGTAAACGAAATAAAGAACCGATTGTTAAGTAGTATATAGTGATGGATAGACAGATTGTAACCAGTTTTTTACTTGTAGTGAACATCTGAGTGCTTTCCTTGGAAACACATCAGTTTGCAGATGCAATCCTTTTTTGCCTTTCTTTGCTCTAATTCTCCTTACTTTCTTTCCTTCTAATCCTTTGTTATTCATCTTTCCACCCATTACGTAGTACCTCCAATACTTCTGATGTATGAAGTAAATGTAATTCCCAACTAGGACTGTAAACCAATATGTCATTAAAGGAAACCAAAGCAAATTGGCTAAGTTGCTTTTGAAAAATCTCATTCATGAGTGATTGGAAGATGACAAGTGCATTGGTTAACCTGAATGGCTTGACAACAAATTCATAATGACTATGATGAGTACAAAAGGATGTTTTGTGAATGTCCAAGAGATGCATTCTAATTTGATAGTAGTCTGTTCTCAAAATCTTGTTCAGAGAAAAAGTAAGTACCATGTAGTTCATCAAGTAGATCTTCAACAATTGGGAGTGGAAACTTTTTCTTAATTATCAAGTTGTTAAGGTGCTTATAATCCATACAAAATTTCTAAGGTCCATCCCTCCTTTTGACTAATAACATAGAAGATGAAAAAGGGCTGGTGCTTGGCTGGATCAGAGAGTATTTCAATATTTTCCTGACTTGGTTTTCTATTTCATCTTTTTGCACATGGTTATACCTATAAGGCCTAAGATTCACTGGTTGTGCATTGTGCACTAATGTGCATTGTTCTATTTCACCCATCTGTTTCCCTCAAGGACCCACTTTCCCTCATTGGTGTCTCTCTGCGAAGTGTTCTGTGGTTTTTGAACTTGAAGGCGTTTGAGGAAATCACAGTACGAGGGGTAAATTTGGAGGGGGAGGGGAGATCATGTAGGGAGGGGGTCGCCAGCAGTTTGGACGGAGCGTGGCATAGGTAGGAGGTGAGGCTCTTTTTCTAAATTGTTGGGAAGGCTGTTTTGCTGCTTCTTTATATATATATATATATATTTACGGTGATTGCTGCAAACTGAATTTTTGAAAATTATTTTGACCTTTTATCATAGAACTTAATATTTGGTTTGCTCAATCTCCAACCTTGGTAACTTGCCTTTTTTTTTTCTCTAGGATGCTGTTGCGATGATCAAATCAGAGCAGGATCCTGAGGCAGCCGCAAAGAAGCTGATGCAAGAAGCGTATCAGCGAGGCAGTGCAGACAACATCACTTGTGTAGTTGTTCGCTTCCTGGCCAACGGAGGGGATTCCTCACAGTCACAGAGCGCCTCTATTTAACAAGGGATTTGCTCTACCTTGCTTCATCTTACTTGGGTAGATGAAGTGTGGCCTCAGATGAGTTTCGATGATTTATATATTTGATAGATTAACAGGGAAATGGCTCTCTGGTTATAAAGATACCAACTTTCCTTTGTGTGAACAGAATTAATGACCTCAAGCAATGTTGTTTTTGGTTCTTTACCATTTGTTTGGATGAATGAAAATATGAATGAAAGAAGGAAAGATGGAAACTCTGTTCGGACTTACGCTTCAATCATACTTTCCTTCAAACTCGGCACTGTCCTTGTTGCGTCTGGGTTCTACCTGTACTGCCTTGGCTTGTTGGACAACTTCTGGGATAGAAAGGATACTGCAGCTGTCCAGTATGTTAGCTGTGGCGCTTCTTTGCAACGTTTGTACTGTATGGTTTCGTAAACTTTATGTATGCGCAAAACGTCTATGATCTAGTTTTTGTTGAATAGCGTTTTTTTTTTTTAGTTGGGGGAGAATAAAGGGACATAATTCTGTCGCTACTTAAGGACATTATTACTGATATGGTTTTGCA
>JAOVVI020002274.1:0-21545 GCA_028571085.2 Nepenthes alata
GGATGTAGCCGTTATTTCCCTGGTTTCCGTGGAAGAAGAAGATGAACTGATCTTGAAGTGGTGCGTTTTTGTGGGAAAGAGAATCAAAATGCGGGGTTTTGATTTCTGATTTCTTAGCCCCCCAACTCTGCATTTTGGCATTAGTATTTTAATATTATTTGTTTTTCTCACTCCGCCACGTTGGTTGGATGCACCAACCATTTGTTTCGATTATTAATATTTATATTTTGGCAACATATAATATTACAATAATTTTTTATTTAAATTTTGGAAGCGGTTGGAGGCTGGGAGAGTAGCCCGTGTTGAGTACGCGCCACTGACGGTCCATGTAGTTTGCTGGTTGATGAAGCAGCCAACTCGGCCCACGCTCACATGTGTAGGAGGTGCGTGTGGCGAATGCGGCAGCTTTGGGTGGCTGTTTTCGTCATCTCTTGGCACCACGTGATCTGAAAAGTTTTGGTATTATTTTATGTGTATTAAAACAGAAATTTTCAATATCCGAAATAATTTATAATAATTTTTTTTGTAAAAAATGTTGAAAAATTGCAGAAGATTTTTTTCAGGAAATGTTTTTATATTTTATTTTTAAGAGGTTTCTATTTCAGTGGAAGTATTAGATTATTTTGTCTATGTTATTTTGTCTATGTATACTTTCTCTTTGAATAATTAAATTTTTTTATGAAAAATGCATTTTTTCTGATTATTTTTAATATTAAAAATAACTTGTATATCTAATCAAATGAGAGTCCAATTTCAATAATTGGAATTTCTTATACTTTATATTTTAGTTCACATTATTATTGAAATTGATGGGTACAACGACATATTGATTGATTTTAATATGAAAGAACGACCCACTAAAGAAGGCCCATTGGGTCATAGAGTTGTATGAAAATAAGAAAACTATTGCGGTTTTCAACACACGTGGAAAGAACTATTCCTGACAACCGGTCACAACGGATCAAACCGGTCGTAACGGGTCAAACCGGCTACAACGGGTCAAACGGCCGCAACAGATCAAACCGGCCGCAACAGATCAAACCGGCCGCAACGGACCAGAACTGATTTTTTGTCTGAATGATCTGATCAGGTATGTCAGAGGAAGAGACGGATATAAAGATCCCCTGTTGGAAACGTAAAGAGGAGGAACCGTTTTCAAAACAACATCCTCATACTCTTACTTTACTGTATTCTCTTTTATGAAGAAGGGTGAATGAATAAATGATTCGAGTGGAAGAAGAAAATTCAACCTTTTCTTTCTATATTCGTATCAATCAAGTTGTGATGTATAAATTCGGGATGCCAATAGTTAATGCATCATTTACTCACAGACTTAGCATTAATTAAACTTCCTTAAATCCTGAATCTAAGTCGCATCATTGGCGCCGTCTATGGGAAACCAACAAAAAGCCAATTTTCCCATCCCATTCTCTGAAAAATAATCAACACAAGAACCCGAACCAATGTTTCTACAAGAGATGCCACGTCCATCAGTATCCCACCTCCTGTTGCCATTCAAATAGAAAATCGACAGGAAGAGATAATGCAAACATTCAACACTCTGATGGACAATATGACGGAAGCAATTCAGAATCTCTGCACTCAGTTTAGACAAAGCCGACTTGCCAACCCGGTTATAACCAACAAGACAAAAGGTCGCAAAAGAAAATATGCAATCCAACAAGCAAACCAACCCATAATTCAAGAGCAAGTGGCCTCTAGCAATGCGGGAGGCCGATCTCGATTAGAAGGCCGATTAGGTCCCGTCCCTCAAAATCAGGACCATCAAAACCCGTAATATTCTCGAAATAGGCAAAGGTCACCTGACCGTGAGGTTACATCCTGTAATGTACAACCGGAACATGAGAACGTTCATCATGCCCGATAAGAAACGCAACCCATGGAGTTGAGAACATACCTTAATGCAAAGAGATCTGCTGTTCCTCAGGTGGAGGAAAAAGTAGAGAAAATTTGGCAGCACGTGTTCGGAGGAAGCACAGAAGGACACCCTGTTGACTTACGTGGGTCACCATTTACAATGAAAATCCATACACGACCTCTCCCACATAAATTCAAAATGCTAACTTTGGATGCTTATGATGGAAGTTCTGATCCTATGGATCATCCAGATCACTTCAGAACCCTTTTGAGTTTCCAAGGTCTAGATGAAATGACGATGTGCCAATGCTTTCCACTGGCTCTCAAAGGAGACGTTCGGATCTGGTTCTACCGACTATAACCAAATTCAATTCGATCGTTTGAAGAGTTAGCTGACAATTTTCTGATCCAATTCGTTTCCAGTAGAAGAATTGAATAGCAGCCTTGGCATCTTGCCAGGATTAAACAAGGATCAACCGAAAGCCTGAAAACTTTCCTAGCTCGATTCACTGAAGAAGCTCGGCAGATCTCGCGAATAACTGATAAAGCGGAATTGAACACTTTTATATCGACATTGGAGCAGAGTAAATTTTTTAAACATTTGGCGCACAATGATCCCAAAACCTTTCGTGAAGCAGAATTAATAGCTCGGGCATACATTTCCGCAGAAGAAGCTAATGAAACAAAAAAGCCAGTACAATTGGACAACAATCAATGGGGACAGCCCAATGAAAAGAAAAGAAACAATGACCGTTTATATTCTCAAGAAAAAAAACAACCTAGAGTAGGGCCTGGAGTCCCTAGGGAGTTCAAACCTTTGAACCTGACTCCTTTGAATGAATCTCGAATAAATATCCTCATGCAAATAAGGGGTGAAAAGTTTCTTAAATGGCCGAAGACACTCAAAAATCCAGAAGGAGGAGATCAGACCAAGTATTGTCATTATCATCGTTCTCCGGGACATAGCACTGAGGAATGCCAAACTTTACAGAAGGAGATAAAAGAACTCATCCGGAGAGGATATCTGACAAAATTTTTGAAAGATTCTAAATAAACTCCTGAGCAAACAGAAGAAAGGCAACAACAAACACCGAAAAGTCGAGTTGCTGCAGGCGTGGTCAATATGGTTGCGGGTAAATCATCAAAAATACATCAACCTGATCGGTTTGAAGGTGTTATGAAGATTAAAAAGCCAAAAAATGAGATCGAAGATTATGTTATTAGTTTCAGTAAAAATGACATGGAGCATGTACAATGTCTTCATTCCGATCCTCTAGTTGTATCAATGCTTGTTTCGGATGGTAAAATTGACTACCAACTGAAACAGATTTTTATAGATAATGGAAGTTCGAGCAGTTTACTTTATCTCGATACCTTTTTCAAATTAGGATTAAAAATGGTCGAATTAAGGCCAGTTGAAGGACCTCTTTATGGGCTAGACAACAAACCGATTCAAGTACAAGGAATCATTCAATTAGAGATAACTTTGGGAACATACCCCAAAGTGGCATCTCGCATGCTCTCATTCCTGGTAGTCAACTTACCGTCTGTTTACAACGCTATATTAGGCCGACCCTGCCTATCCGTGTTTGGAGCAGTAACATCCATACCTCATTTGAAGATAAAATTCTTAACCCCATGTGGCATTGGCGAAGTCCTAGGAGATCAAATAATTGATCGATCTTGTTATCTATCCCAAATTAGTCAGACAGTCACTGACAGACTAATCGAATATCTCGATTACTGGGATGAAATTTCCTTACAACAAGCCCAATATAGAGAAACAACCAACCAGGTTCTTCTTAACCCCAGTAATCCAAACAAATACATACAAGTAGGGTCTTCACTCTCAGAACCTGATCGTGATCATATGATAAATTTTCTTCAGAAAAATTAGATTTATTTGCCTGGTCATCCACCGATATGTCAGGAATCTCAACTGATATAATGATACACAAATTAGGTCTGGATCCCAGTCATAAACCAGTTAGGCAAAAGCGAAAGAATCATTCTGTTAAAAAATTCATCGCCATTCGAGAAGAAGTAAAAAAACTTTTGGACACCGATTTTATTCGGAAAGTTTAATATCCAATTTGGCTTTCTAACGTGGTCATGGTGAAGAAAAGTAGCAGAAAATGATGAATGTGTGTTGACTTCACTAACATAAACAAAACGTGCCCAAATGACAGTTTTCTATTACCCAGAATAGACTTGTTGGTAGATTCAACGTCTGGGCACGAATTGTTGAGCTTTATGGATGCTTACTCGGGCTAATACTAAATCCGAATGAGTCCGGGAGATGATGAGCATACATCTTTCATGACGAATCAAGGAACTTACTGTTACAAAGTTATGTCGTTCGGTCTAAAAAATGCTGGAGCCACATACCAGCGACTCGTGAATAAAATATTTGAAGTTCAGATCGACAAAAATATAGAGGTTTATGTGGATGACATGCTCATAAAAAGCAAGGTCGCCAAAGATCATGTTGATGATCTTAATGAAGCATTTAAGGTACTCCGTAAATATCAGATGAAATTAAATCTAACCAAATGCGCTTTTGGGGTTTCCTCTCGAAAATTTTTAGGCTTCATAGTATTTAGACGAGAGATTTAAGCCAACCCCAAAAAGATAAAGGCAATTATCGATATGAACCCACCATGAAAGGTGAAAGACGTTCAAAGGCTCACTGGAAGGTTAGCGTCCTCTCCCGATCCCTGTCCAAATCGGCAGAAAGATATTTACCTTTTTTCAATGCCTTAAGAGGAACCAAGAAGAGTGGGTTTGTTTGGTCCTCCGATTGCCAACAAGTTTTTCAGGAATTAAAAGAATACTTATCTAGTCCTCCCTTATTGGCATCGCCAAAACTTGGAGAAGAATTATTCTTGTACCTAGCGGTTTCGTCTGTAGCCATCCGTTTGGTCTTAATTTGGCAAGAAGTAAATATACAACAATCGGTTTACTATGTAAGCAAGACCCTAGTCGGCACTGAGACTCGGTACACTCATGTCGAAAAGATTGCCTTGGCTCTTGTCTAATCAGCGAGAAAGTTGCGTCCTTACTTCCAGGCACATAAAATAATTTTGCTGACTGATCAGCCTTTGAAGACAATGTTACAAAGGCCTGATATGTCCGGGCGGCTGGTAAAATGCGCAATTGAATTAAGCAAATTTGACATAGAGTTTAAATCAAGACCGATTATAAAAGGCAAGCAATGGTCGACTTTGTTGTTGAAACTGTGAAACCGATTCAGGATGCCCCTGAGGAAAATCCTGGAATCGAAACTGCACAAGTTTGGTTATTGTATGTAGACGGATCATCAATGGAATCCGGCAATGGAGCAGGGGTGATCCTAAAAACCCCTGAAGGAACAGAGATAAACTATTCACTAAGGCTCGTATTCCGAGCAACTAATAATATTACAGAGTATGAAGCCTTGCTCGCTGGACTTCTGTTGGCTAGAGAATGCTCAGCAAAGTATATAATTATTTATAGCAATTCAGAGTTAATCGTGAATCAAGTCCAATAAAATTTTGAATCCATAAGCCCTCCCTTAGCAAGTTATCTTGCTAAGGTGTGGGATATGATAAAAAATTTTGACGAGGCAGAAGTAGTGCATATTTTAAGGAAAGACAATCGAAGGGCAGATCAATTAGCGAAGTCTGCAGCAACCAAAAATCCTGAGTAATGCGTGAAATTCTGTCCACTCCCAGTATCGAAGAATCTGAATTTAAAGTTTTACAACTAACTGCAAGCGAAAATTGGATGTCTCCATATTAGAGATACCTTAGGGAGGGATTTCTACCGGAAAATCCAGAGGACAGGAAACGTATAAAGAAAACGGCTGGATGGTATACCATAATAGATGCGAAAATGTCCCGAAGGGGATATTCAATCCCGTATTTGCATTGTCTTACTCCGGAGGAAGTCGAATATGTGTTGAGCGAAATACACTTAGGAATATGCGGATCACATATAGGAGGTAAGAATCTTGCGTTCAAAATAATGCATCAATGATATTATTGGCCTACTGTCAAAAGGGACGCCATGGAATTCGTCAAAAAATGCAAAAACTTTCAATTACATGGCAACTTGACGCACCAACCACACACAGAGATGAAATCCTTACAAGCTCCTTGGCCGTTTTCATAATGGAGACTCCATATATTGGGTCCTTTTTCTGTGACAACTAGACAAAGAAAGTTCGTTATGGTTGGCATTGATTATTTTACCAAGTGGGTGGAAGCTGCTCCATTGGCTCAGATAACTGAGCACAATGCTATTGAGTTCGTTAAATACAACATTGTATGTCGATTTGGAATTTCCAAAATGATAGTTACTGACAATGGAACTCAATTCATTGGAAAACGCTTTACCCAATCCTGTTCCAATTTGAGCGTTCAGTTGGTTCATGCTTCAGTAGCCTTCTCCTAATCAAACGAACAAGTAGAGGTCACCAACCGAACTCTATTACATGGATTGAAAACAAAGTTAGAAGACACTGGGGGCTTCTGGGCTGATGAATTGCCACTAGTTTTGTGGTCATACCGCATAACACCAAAAGAGCCCACACGAGAAACTCCGCTTAGCCTATGTTTTGGAACGGATGCAGTCACGCCAGTGGAAATTGGATTACCCAGTCTGCGAGTCAAAAATTTTGATTCGGTCAGTAACGCCCAAAAAATCAGGGAGCAACTTGATTTGCTTGAAGAGACAAGAGAAACAGTACGAGTTCGCATAGCATCTTACCAACAGCGAATCGCTCGATATTATAACAAAAGAGTAAAAGCTCACCAATTTGACATTGGGGACTTGGTTCTGAGAAGTATTGAAGCAATAGGAAAGGTAATTAACAGGAATAAGTTTTCTCCCAATTGGAAATGCCCAATTATTGTCTCCGCTATTCTCTGGAATGGTGCTTACAAGTTACGTACCCAAAATGGAAAACTCATTCCAAGGACATGGAATGCTATCCATTTAAAAAAGTTCTATCAGTAGAACTTGCTTTGGATTTTACAAGTATCATGTGAGCCTTAAAGTGTGTATCTCATTTCGATATTAACAAAAAAACATTTTCATTGTTTCTTAACTGATCGGTTACATTCTTTATAAAATATGGCATGATTACTGATCGACCTAGACCGCCCCTAAGTCAAGTGGTGAAACACTACTTGCTTACATACCTATAAGCGGTCTTAAAAATATTTAAAAAACCTTGGTTCTATATCGAACGACTCATTTTGAAGTCGAATTACAAAAGTTGGATCCTTTTCAATTGACACACAAGCAAGCGGTCAAATATGCTAAACCTTTGGGGGTTATCCAATACACGTGTGGCGACTCCATTATATAAGGACGAGCACATTCAATCTACTATGGTCAAATAAGAATCAAGTAATCCTGAATGACAGTCAAAAGTTTATACAAAATACGAGTTCGATTAATACATGATCGCTCAAAATATATGTATATATTTATCTATGTAAAGGAGCTCTCAGGTGGGTGTGATGAGGATTCGCCTCTATCAGAAAAATCCTTCAAATCAGATTGGCGATACACACCCATGTTCCTTTGATCAAAAAGATTAATTGGGAATTTAGGATCAACCAGCAAAGCTATCTTCTGGCACAAGCGAATGCCTTCCTGAAATCTGGCATTCAGAGCCGATCCTACTTCTTCTGGTCTGAATCAGATCAACAGTTTAGAATTTAAATGGGCTAACTCATTTTGAAAGTCCGACAGATGAAGCTTAGAAGATTGGAGCTCATCTCTCGCCTTTTGCAATTCGGATTTAAGGTTGAGTTTTGATCTTTGTACTGCTGGGCCACTGCAATAGTTGCCTCCATCTTATTCTTCATTTCTTCTAGCATTATTGGATCAACCCGATTCTGAGACATGCTTCAAATTTCTTGATGAAGATGTCCAATCCAAAGCCTCCATTGATGAATCCCGATCATCATAATTTCATTCAGCTTTTCATCCTGTAAAAAAAGAGAGATCGATTAGTACAAATCGGCAAAATTAAACCATCCCCAAAAAATTACACCATTATCAAAAACTTACCTGGATAAAACGCACGTTCAAAGCAATTTTATTCGGAGACATCCTTGAAGCAGGAGTGGATGGACCATCAAGATGGCCCCTGGGACTAGGATGAGAAGAAGATGTAGGTGTGTTCATCTAGTTTGGGCGAGTTCTATCTTGAACCTTCATTGGATTGGACACTGAAATTTCTGGGCAACGAGTTTCCTTCTCAAAATAAGACGGATTGACAACAGATTGAAATTGAGCCTTGGGTGGACCAGAGGAAGGAATAGCAATATCCTCAGGAGGTACCTCAGAAGCAACAATAGCTTCTTGAATTCGTTCTTGAAGATAGGATGATTGAGTGGAGTCACCAATCATTAAAGCTCTTTGAGCCTCCTTAGTTCTGGACTCACTAGAAATTCCGGAGAGAGGTGGGAGTCCACCAAATATAGCTATTTCAGACCCAGTATTCCTATCCGTCATTTGAATGTTAGAAGTTAATTCGGCCACCTCCACAGTTGCTTGCACAATGGGCGCTGAAGAAACTGAAGGTAAAACAGATTCTCCTACTGTTTTCTTCATACTAGTCATCCTCTCCGATATCGGTACTCCAGTATCAGTAGAAGAAGAGGATGGACTGGCCAAATCTATTCGACAACGAGAGGTTGAACTTTTAGTTTTGGATTGCTGAATTTTCCTCTTAAGATGTTTCGAGGTGTGACTACTAATTGTTGTGGTCACTGATCGAGGCTCCCACTTGGCCAACGTTAGAATTTCAAGAGAAAAGAGGCGCTCATTGTTACAAAACGAGTCAAAATTATCCTGAATTAAATCGGTAAATTGTCAAGCCGATTTTTTCTCTTCATCTTCGAACTTACTCGAAAAAGATGACGGAACATTGCCCCAAGCGACAGAAAAATCCAAACCTAAGCTAGCCTTCAAAAAGAAAAACCTATTCTTCCCATTTTTTACGGATTCATAAATTACCCCACTGATATCTAATTCACGGGGTGTCAAGATAATCCAGTCTCCACTTTGGCTAAATTTAAAAAGTACTTTTACGGTTGTGATATTAAGTGTAAGCCCATGAAGCTAAAAAAAGATGCAAATATACCTGATGGCATTAGCGTGAAACCTAGCAATGGGGACTCCAAGTTCAACAAAAATCTGATGCAATTCCAGGGCAAGAGGGATACGCAAATTGCTATTGAGATGGGCTTCATAAATGATGATATACCCATTAGGAGGAGAGCAGGCCCTATCACTCTCAGAAGGAACCAAGAAAGGTATTTCCTTACAGATTTTGAACTTCGTATAGATTGAATCTATATCAGTAGATGAAAGAACCAATTGAAGGGCTTGAACACAAGGACGTTGAACGCGAGGAGCCATGGTGAAGATGCGAAGTGAAGAGAAGGGTTTAAAATGAAACAACAAGAGATGGAAGAAGCCGGATTTATAATCAATTTCAAATTTTGGAACTGATTCCAAATCATTTCTTAGAATGATGGCCAACTGATGTGCCTGTCATAATGATACACAAGTGGAAAAACCAGATAGGGTTACTCACTGGTATATAATTAATATTTGGCTCATCCTTCGGGGAAACTTGATAAAGGCTTTAGATGATTTCAAAATTCAAAATGGAAAACAGCAGATTTCAATTCAAATCGGCAAGTAAAAAATTTGGTTTCAAGTTCAAGTTGGCTGATAGCCGATTTCAATTCAAATCGGTAAGCAGAAACGCCGATTTAAAGTTAGCTGATGACCGATTTCAGTTCAAATCGGCAAGCAAAAACGTCGATTTCAAGTTGGCTGATAGCCGATTTTAGTTTAAATCGGCAAGCAAAAAAGTCGGTTTCGATTCAAACCGGCAAGCAGAAATGCCTATTTCAAGTTGGCCAATAGCCGATTTCAGTTCAAATCGACAAGTAAAAAAGCCGGTTTCAATTTCAAGTTGGCTGATAGCCGACTTCAGTTCAAATCGGCAAGCAGAAACTCCGATTTCAAGTTCAAGCTGGATGACAATTGGTTTGATTCAAATCGGCAAGCAGAAATTCTGATCTTAAATTCAAATTGGCTGACAGCTGATTTCAATCCAAATCGGCAAGCAAGGCGCCGATTTCAAATTCAAGCTGGTTGACAAACGGCAAGAAGAAATGCCGATTTTAATCTGTTCTGATTATTACTTTTTACCAAATTCTATTTAAAACCAAATGGAGAAGACTATAAGCTAATCGACCTTTAAGAGGACAATGTCGGTTTCGATTAAAAAGACAGTTGAGAAAGTCAACTGAGAAAGGATATTGTTTCCGTTTTCAAATAAGTTCTGCTCCATGAATCCAAATCGGTTAGTAGAAGTTTTTAGATTCAGAGTCCAAATTAGCATGATGCTAGAAGAAGTGCATTCGAGTGACCCATCTGAAAGGACATGTCGTCGGTTGAAAATTCTAACCCGCCGATATGGGGGACTAGTGATGGGTATAATGGCATATGCGTTGATTTTAATATGAAAGAACGGCCCACTGAAGAAGACCCATTGGGTCATAAAATTATTTGGGGTCAAGAAAACTACTATGGTTTTCTTAACACGTGGAAAAAGTTATTCCTAGTAACTAATTGCAAACTGGTAGCAATGGATCAAACTGGCAGCAACGAATCAAACCGTCAGCAACGTATCAAAACCGGTTTGTCCTTTGAATGATCTAATCAGTTGTGCCAGAAGGGGAGGCGGCTATAAAGAGATCCCCTATTGGAAGCCTAAGGGAAGACGATTTTTAAAAGAGAACCACATCCTAATACTCTTTCTTACTGTATTCTCTTTTATCAAGAAGGGAAAATGAATAAATGATTCGAGTGGAAGAAGAAAAATTCAACTTTTTTCAATATTCGTATCAATCAAATTGTGATGTGTAAATTCGGGATGTCAATAGTTAATGCGTCATTTACTCACAGACTTAGCATTAATTAGGCTTCCTTAAATCTTGAATCTAAGTCGCATCACTAATAAATCAGAGGGAATAACAAATTGATAAAAATCCGTTCAAATGACAGGATAAATCTAATTCGCCAATATGACAAATCTAATAAAAATCCAATATCCAGAATTTAATATTTAATGGTAGTTTCGTACTCAATTCAAATATTCAAAACCAAAATCAAAATCCAAATAAGAAAACAGTTCTCATCAGGACATATATATATATATAACAAAAGTGATTCAGATCGATTCCAATAGGCAAATAGCCGATTCCAAGTCCAATCCAAATCCAAGTCCGTGTCCGAATCCAAATCAAAGGCCCGATCAGCTTGTAATTTTGGACAGAATCTGATAGTTGAATGATCCAATAGCGTGTGTAGAAGCCGAAATAGTATCGCGATAGATATTTTAAAGATTTGGATCAAAACATATAATCAAAATCATTAGTACGAAACATACCAAGGCCCAATTGAAGGCAAAATCGGCAAATTTTAAATCCAAGTCTAAAATTCGAATCCAAATTAAAGTCTAATATAAATAAATATAGAGATACAAATTATGCATGAAATTTGAATTCTGATTTTTTAAAAATTAACTTGAGAAATAGTTATACATAATCCCGATAACCTTAGGCAAAAATAAAGACAAATTAGGCTAGCATGTAGGCCTACTCATATACTTTGTATCCATAGATAATATTGCTCACTATTATTTACCACCCGTAATTTTGGATACAATCCTCAAACTTATTAGATATATTAGGATATTCAAATATATTCTAAAGTCAAGTCAAATTATCCAAATGAAAAGTGTCACTACTCTAAACCTTTCCTGCCGGTGAAAAGAAATTTTTAAATAAATCTCCCCATCTAGAGCCGACCAGAATATCTAATAGTCCAAATCCAAATGTAGTGACTATAATCCGGCACATGTATGTAACTTCACGGCCTATGCAAAGTTTCATATTCATTTTCATACATATATATTGATATAAAAATATATAATATTTTATAAATTATTTAGACTTTTAAAAAAGTATTAAACCCTCTAAAAATCATAAAACCTAGTAAAAAAATCCTAATTCATCCAATGAACTACACATGCATGATTAGAATAAACACATCAGGTGTATAAAAATATATGCATGTTAGTAAATATTCTAAATAGCGTCCAAAATAAATCAGATGCTAAATCAGATCAAAGAGAATTTTACAGATACTTGCATGGATTTTATACTCTACAAATCTTAAAAAGAATGTCCCGAAGTACCCGAATCAGTCGATTCTCTCTCCTCTACCGTGCCCATTCTCTCCTCCATGTGTGGCCCTCTACTGACGTGCTCCACCACCACACCGCTGCCTCCGACAACCGCTGCTGCCTTGTGTGGCCGTCGTCGGCCTCCTTGGCATCACCCCACCAGTGCTGGCGTCGCTGCACTGCCGTCGTTGCTATCCTTGTGCGGCTTCACCATCGTTCTCTCCCTCTTCACTACGCAGCTTCCTCTTCCACACGTTGCTGTCGACACTCAACCTATCGACTCCTCATCGCACCTCGTTAGCCTTACCGGCGCCAAATCTCTGGCCGGAGGTTGGCTACACCTCCTATGCCGACCCTCTCCCTCTTCTCCTTTCTCACCTCTTCTTTCCTCTCTTTGCTTCGAAACCTTCTCTCCCCGATCTTATCTCTATTTTTTCTTTTTTTTCTCTTCTTTTTATTTTTCTTTCTTTTTTAATATATATATATATATTTATTTATTTATATTATTTTCTATATTTTTATTTTCTTTTATTCTAAAGTATAAACCGACATTCGGACGATAGCACGGGCACACCTCGATCGCCAGCCTAACTAATCTAAATATTCTTCAAAATTTTTTAATATTTAATTAATTTTTTACCACATGTTATTTACTGAGAATTACAATTAACATTTAATAATCCGAACGGAATCGGAGATATTACATGGTGAAGTGAGGGAACTATATGTTCAGTACAAAATCCCATCCCACATTGTGTTCACGATTCCTGGGGAGCTAGACAAGGCTTGCTCTCCTCCGGCAGGCCACATTATTGTCTACAAGGCTCATCTACAGAGTGGGTTTTGTCTCCCAGTTTCATAGGAGCTTCTTCATATTTTCACAGAGTTTTGCGTCCCCATCACACGACTTCATGTAAATGTCATGCATTATCTCTACTCACTTTATATATTTCTTCGCCGCCATTAGTGGCTGCTGACCGTGGAGGCCATCAGAGTTATGTTTCGGTTAACCCAGAGTTGGGATTGGACTTCATTATCTCCTCAAGAGTTGTGCATTAGTGGTGTAATATATGAATCGGTCAAAAATTAGAAGGATCAATTTTTTCGTACGAGTTATTGATGGTTGGCCCTTGTCCCGGGATTGGGGTAAATTTTGACGGATTTCATCGGGAAACCCACCAAAGAGGAGGTGGAGATTGTGGAGCCACTGCTGTTGTTGGTGAGGGAACAACTCTATGAGTTGAGGAGTGGTCACTTGGTATCTCTGGAGGAGGTCAAGAGAGCTTGTTGGGGTCCTCCCTCACTGGTCCAAAAGTTTGAGACTCCACCACTAGTGGCATCACAGTCTAAGAGGAAGGCTGGTTCTCTCACCATTGGCGATTGTCCCAGTAGCCCCAGGAAGAAAAGGGCAGCGCCAGCTAAGCCTTCCACCTCGTCCTCTACCGAGCCAGATTACCATAGGCCAAATGACTCGCTGGAGTCAGAGAGCATTCTGGTGTGGAGACTCCAGCTATCCCTTCAGATGTGGGAGTCATCAAGGGGGCCGTTGCCATGGAGCTCGTCGTCGCGCCATCACTGTCGAGCAATTTGGTGGCACTTGACTCCGGAGGGTTGGTGGAGCCAACCTTTGAGTCACCTATAAATCTAGTGGAGATTGGTGAGGTCAGTCTCTACATCGCTCTGCTTCCAAAGGCCACGACTGATGTCGAAGTTACCCTCGCGGAGGTTCCTTCTGGCGGAGCTAGAGCTACAGAGGGAGAGAGGATTACTTCGTAGATGACCCTTGCATCCACCCTACTCCGCCTTCTGGTCGGTTCATCGTGGGAGCTCCCATCGCAGAGCTTGGGGTTACAAGGACCATCAAGTAAAAAGAAGACGCACACGTTGTACATGGTAAGCTCTCGAGAGGAGCTTCTTCTTTCTCTTACTTCTGTCGGCTTGGATTGACTCATTTTTGTTGGGATTGTAGGACCGAAGGATCCTTGGTACAATGCCAAAGGTCTTGCGCCAACAAAACAAGATGATTGTGGAAAGGGAGGAGAAAATCATCCGGATGGAAGAGCTCCTAACTCGCTCTGATTCCCTTGCCGCTGAAGCCCAAAAGGATAGGGACGAGAGCGTCGCCCAGGCCCTAAGATTCCAAGATGAAAACGACACCCTCAAGACCAAGCTGGCTGAGTTGAGAGAGAGGCTAGGGAGCTTGGAGGCTCGGGCTGCTAGGGCGAAGCATCAAGCTAGCGAATTTTGAGGGAGAGTCGCCACACTTAAGGCTGAAATGTCAGTCTGCCTAGGTCCAGAAGAGGTGAGCGCGCTACTGCAGTCCAGAGATTTGGAGGGAGTTAACCTCTATAGGCAAATTGTCTCCCTCGTATCGCCCGACTTCCCTGTGGCTATTCTCAATCCGTTAAACAGTGTGGCGGTGGTTCGTGATGACTTAGTGGACTACTCTAGTGCCGGAGGAGAGCCTCACCCTCCTAATGGTCCCGCTTCGTGAGCATGGACTTTGTATTTTGTCCTTTTGCATTGTAATTGCAATAGAAATTTATTAATGAAGTGCTGGTTTTATTAACACAATGAGTATCATGACTTTGCTCGACTTTCTTTTATTTTTCCCGTTTTTTTTATAGCAAGCCGTCCAGCTTGTTACACTTCGTGTGGATTGGAAAGTCGTATCAGAGCTTTGACTGTCACAATCTAATTGTTCAGATATGTGATGCTCATCCTTGTGCGCTGTAGGCGGATTCAATTGGATAAAGACACATGTCGCTTTTGAACAGAAAATGATACAGCCCTTCGAATCCAGCTATGATGTTGTTTTAGGCAAAAAATTCTGCCTATATAACCGTGACATCCCCTGCAGTTCACTTCATTGCTTTGCCTCATACCCTCTTTGCCTTCATCATGGCTAATGAGAATATGATCGACATTCCCACTTTGCTTGGATTTGGGAAAGAGGTGGCCTCTCCTCCTATGCCGGAGTCTTCTTCCAATGGAGAGAGCAACGATGGGAGGACGCGGTCCGAGAGTAGGGATTGGGAAATTGCTAATGTGGATGCGGTCGAGGAGTGGAATCATCTAGGCCTCCCTTGCCTCTACCCCCAGGGTGGTTCGAGGACGATTCCATCACAGGGACCTGCTAGCCCCTCTCGTCAGGTATGTTTTACTTAGCGGATAGAGGCACAATTGATCATTCGTAGTTTCCCATTATTAACTTCCTTTTTTGCTTTCTCAGCCAGCGAGAAGGTCTCGCGAGTTAGACGAGTTTCTGTCTTCACAAGGAGACGAGATCGCCCGTATGATGCAAGCTCAGGCCGATCTCATGGCTGAAGACATGGGACAACATGTCAATGCGACAGTTGGGGAAACACTACAGTGCCAGGCGCGAGCCAACTATCTTGATTGAGCCTTGACAGAGTCTGAAGTCATGCTGCAGGTGGTTTCTGACTCACATGCTCAAGCCATGGAAAGGATCGCAGCTCTCGAAGGCTAGCTGAGGACAAGGCTTTGCCCTGAAGAGGTGGCTCCTGCCCTGGAGGAGGATTTTAGACTACGATAGATTTTAGCCGACAGATGGTTTCCCTGGCGGATCCACATTTTTCGATCGACTTTCTGGATTCAAGGAATGTCGGCGCCTCCCGTCGATCAAAGCTAGTCGATTATTCGGTCGGTCGGGGCCAGAGGCCTGCATTGCATCCTCCAAGGAACCCTTCATCCTCGAGAAGCCATCAGGACGAGTCATAATAACTCCTTGTAAAAGTGATGTTGTATAAACCTTTTGTATATGATCATATCCCTTATTGGACAGATTGTGCTTTTTGTATTATGCGGCGAAGCTCAAGTTACCACTTCATATCCTCATTTAGATTTGTACCATTTATTATCTCCAAGGTTATTATACCGTTATGAGTGGTATTGGTAATGGTGATGAGGATAACCTTTTATGAATCCGATAGTATGGTAAGAAATCACAAGCCCAACAACTTATCATTAAATTTGATATCCATGTTACTTAATTGGTTAACATACCCTTGGAACTTAGATGGTCGGTTGTAAAACAACCTTTCCTATATCTCATTTGTATCAATTTGATCAAGTAATACAACTTATTATTACCAATCCTCAAAGCATATAACATTCCAACCTTCTCACACAGTGTTTTTACGTGTTTTTATTATGAATATGATTGTAAACATTAATATCACCAAATTATCAAATCTATCAAGCTCAAATTCAAAAGTCTATTCTTCATTAGATTTAAATTTGGGCTTTTGAGTTACCAATACCAAAAGATACAATATTTTAACAAACAATAAATTTTTTATCATACTCCTCCAAATATTATAGTTTAAGCTATTCAAATAGATCATCTTATCACCACCCTTCATCTATTCAAACAAATTTTAACATTATAATTTCTCTTTGATACCATATGTGGGGTTTCAGATATCAAATTATCGCTCACAAAACTGGGAATTAATCTCTTTGATGATTATTTTTTGAACCCTTTATTTGAATTCGTGAAAAAATGATACTTTAATATACAGCAAAAAATAATATTCATAAATATAAAATATAATATTTTATATGCAAAACTCTTTAAAATTAAGAAAAAAATCAATAACTATGAGTTTAAAAAATATCCACTATATGGTAAGTTCTAATTATAAGAACCTCCAACAGATATAATAATGTAATACCTTGTAATAATAAATTAGATTAATAAAGAATACAAGTCAAAAAAGAAGAAAATAACAGGTAAAATATCATTTAAAATAAAAAAATAGCATACCTAAAGTCGGTTGAAAATAAAATATAATTCAGAACTCAAATAAATAAGTAAATATTCTTCTTCTCTCTTTTCTCATTCTTTTTTTTTACAGTGTTGGCACTTTAGAACTCACAAGAATCACAATAATGCACTTAAATCATGTCAAAATAATTTATAATAGTTTCAGTGCATGAGAGCTCATTAGGCGCAACCTTTCTAAACAAAACACGCATTTGCACTTCTCAAGCACATATTAGGCACTGCTATTCTAGTCGAACAACGCACATACTCAATTGAGGCACCTATTATAGGCCACTAAAAATTTTTCTCCAATCGAGCCAAGTCTCGTGCAACATTTGGACATGCCACTAGATAACATACTAATGGGTATAAAACTTATAAAGAAGTAACCCAAAATCTCAGCATCCTCTAATATGGAAAATATAAATAATAGTAATAGTTATATTTTGACTAAAATCCTTTGTGTTCATTTCTGTCTCTCTCTTTATTATTTTTTTTCAATCAAGACTTTCAAAAATCCAAACGAGTATGGTTAAATCGGGCTTGGTTTGTTCGAGTAAGCCTTACCATTGATAAAAATTTCTGTAACTTTTCGGCAAAGTTAGAGCAATAGGGTTTGGTAACCAAACTTTTGTTAAAAGAACCGGCAAAAACTGATCGAAGGGAACGTAGCTTCAACAGTTTTAGAAAAAGAAAGGAGAAAATTAACGTATAAAAAGAGTATTTCTTCGCTGAATGTGACTAGAATACAATTTTATTACACACACTACAATTTCTCTTATACCAAATAATCACAAATATAAGAATCAAACAGAAGTGTAGCTGTCATACCATAATCAGTATAGTAACTAATTAAAAAGATAAATGGACAGATGAAGTGTTTTGAAATTAATAATTTGAAAATGAGTTTAGACTAATTTTACAAAGAATCTGGATGCATCGGATACGTAAATACTTTTGAAGAATATTTTGATAAGTATCTTTCAATATCATAAAACTTAACTATCGACATTTTAATTATTAGTTGAAAACTCTTGTAAATATGTTTATTGTATTTTTTTGTGTGATTAAATTAGAAAAATTAAAAAACATGATGTGGTAATTTTGGTGAATCTTCTAAATTATTTTACATCCTTTAGAAACCAAAACAAAACTTAGTAACTTTAAGTATTTCCCTATTTAAGGAGGCCTGTACACCTCATTTCGGCAGGCTTCACTCCTTCAGCTTTCGTTCGTGCTAACTGCCAGGAGGAAGCACGAGGAGAAAAACCAAATTCTGTTCAGAGGGAGGGTAGGGAAGAGAATAGAGAAAAAGAGAGGGGCAAAGCTCCGGTGAGCTACTGTTGATGCTAGCTTGCTGCTGCTGCATTGCTATCTGCTGCTGTGTCGAGGACAGGAGAGAAATCATGACAAGTGAATTCCGATTTCCTTATCCTCTAGCAACTGAATTCCAATTTCTTTTGCGCTCAATCATTTTGCAAGTGAAATTTCTTCTTCCTTCGTGATCCTAGCATCTTATAGCATATTTTCCAACTGTAATACCCAAGTCTAGGGCACTACTAAGTGCTCAAACCCCTAAGAAACTTACTAGCAATATAGATGAGCTCAATCAACACCAACATGTATCTCATAACAAAAAGTAATTGATTCATCAAATGATAACGCCGCATTGCAAGTTTTCAACCATAACCCAATAATACAGTTTTGATGAACTCTTTAGCATAAATTGCAACAGTCATGACTAAAAATTAGTCAAATTGAAGCAAGATCAATGGCAATTTCCGAGTCTCTCTGCAACTCCGACTACAACAGTATTACTTATCTCTGAGCTTTATCACCTTCAAGGCATGACATTTTCAGGCTTCTATCCAAACCTTTCCAATACAATTAAGCAGGGCCTTGAATTTTGAATTCAAACTCTGAAGCTTTACTACCACTCATTGCCTCCAACATTAACCTTTCCTCACTCTGCCTTAAGCTTCCCTGCTTGAGATCTCCTTAGCATTGTGGTACACCGTCCTAACAACTTCAGAACTTCATCAATTAAGATCACTGGGAAAGAAACTAGCACCACCAAGAACCATTCATTCAAGCAAAGAGGAACAATGCCAAACACTTGCGCAAGGAACGGCACGTCAAGGATCAAGAGGTACAAGCCAAATGAAAGAGACATAGCCAGAAGAAGTCATGGGTTGACCCAGGGAGGCATTGTCAACAGGCTCCCATCTTCTGAGAGAGCGTTTAGGGAATTTAACATCTCTATAGCAACCAAGACAGAGAGGGAGGGAGAGAGTGGTCGCCTTAATTTTTCCGGAGTGGAAGTAGTCGCATGGGTTGGCGTTAAAGCTGTATACTTGGGAACCAGCTGTGAAAGGTGAAACTGAGAAGTCCTCCCATCATTATATCTCTGTCTGGTGGATTGAACCCTAAGGTTGTTGCCGGGGGCCCATCAGTGACAAGATTGACCCAGAGAAGCTGTACAGGAATCAGGCCTTCAGGAATGCCTAACAAAGATGTCAGGAAAATGGAGGCAACCTCACCAATATTTGAGGAAATCATATATCTGCATAATCACAGAAATGATCTTTACGTTTCAAAATACCCCCAGAGATTGCAAATTTTAGGACAGTTTGGGTCAAGGCAAGGCCACATGGTCTGGCCCCATCACTACTCTTGAAGTCGGAGAAAACAGAACTCCCTCTTTTAAACACAGAATCCAACAATTAAAAAATTTATACAGATTGCGGATAAGTTGCACCTGAAACCCCACTAAACCAATATCGCAAGGGTGGGGTCCACTTTGACACCAGGGTCCAATGTCAGAGTTGCACCTACATTCAGACCGGGGTCCAATATCATCCATCCTGGCACCAATACACGATGTCTAGCAAATGCATACAGAGGCAGCACAGTACACTAAGCCCTCACAATATGGGGTCTATGTAGAGTCAGATTTATACATCCTTAACTATTAACTACAAACTTGAACCTTTGACTCCAAGTCATCATACAACAATTTTGGCTCAACCTTTGTAGCAAATGTACACATGTCCAGATAATTTACATCAGATGACCTGTTTGGCAAAGCTTATTTCTCAGCAATACGTCTAAATTCAGTAATTTGGTTGACCTTAATTAATCTACTTATTTTCAGCACTTACTTTAATTAAATTATTTTTTTCCGGATTTGTTCTATCTACTAATTTTCTTGGCATCCATTAATTTTTTTTTAAAGAAGAAGTACCTCTCATTTAAAGCTACGCCTTGATATCTATGCAATGGATCAAGGATCATGTCAATCAGACATTCACAGAGAAAGTTATTATTATAATTGAATTTCTTGCACAATTTTAATGCTTTCAGCATCTTATTGTGATCCAATGCCTTTCAGCAATACTAAACAAGCTTTAAAAGGAAATACCACAAACAATAATACACAACTGTGAATTCTCAAGAAATACCAGGAATCATGATACTATTCCATTCCTATCGGTAAGAGGAAAAAACATTTTCCAAACGTCAGGCATTGAACAAAAGGTAATCCTTATAAGGCCTTATATCTACCTTTCTAAGACATTAGCTAAATTTCTTTACGAGCATAGGTAATGAAAGCTCTTCAAGCTTTACCTTTCCATTTCTTCTTTTGTTTCCTGCCTCGGTCACTTTTGTTTGGTATATCTTTGCATGCCACATGACAAGTCTATATTGGCATTTCAATAGGTCAATAAAGTCTGCTGGCAACCTTCTAGGCTATTGGTTTTTTCCTATATCCATAGTCGGGCAAGCTATTTATTCCATCACCACACCAAACATGATTATTCCCCAAGTTTTACTTACTATCTTTTTACGCTATATAAAGGGTAGAATCTATTAAGAGTTGACTGATGATGTTAGGGAATTTCCAACATAAGTAGCAGTTATACCGACATAAGGAAAAGCTAGCAAAAGGGCAGGCTAGGAGTTTGATTCATCTAGAACTTAATCGAATTTTTGCAATACAACTTTTATTTTAGAACCTCATTTCAAAAGATAGAAAAGCTTGAGGGGCTGAGCTTAATTACTTATACTGCGTTAGTATAACCTCTATAACATTCCAATCAGAGAACCATCACACCAAAATCTCCCCAAAGAAAATCACAGAAGAATCTAGATGAGTATTAAGTTCATCTGCTCTATAAAGGCTGAATTTGATTCAATATTGATGGGTACGTCCATAGTGGAGTGACTTAAGAAGGAGAAACGGTCCAAATCCAAGAAGGCCAAAAAATAAGCATGAACGGTTAACGCGAACCGTTGACCAGATGAAAGGCCAAGGAAATCAGCGTAAGGACAGGCAACTGGCACAAAGGAACGGTCAACATTTCTGTTGACCGGAAGCGCTACATTAGGCTGGCCCATGAGCAAGCCTCATATGGGCCAAGCCCAATCCGGCCCACACTTTCATCCGCGACCAGCAACGGTCTTCTCCCCTAATTTCACACTCCCCTAAAAGGCAATCTCTATGGCAACGGTCACCAGCAGATTCAGCACACCTCACACGAGAAAAATGCCAAATCCTCTCCTCTGTCTGCAGCAAACCCTACCTGTTACAAAATACAGAAGGAAAGCAATCCT
>JAOVVI020002275.1:0-21542 GCA_028571085.2 Nepenthes alata
CGATTATTGATTACCGTTTACTGATTAATGATTTCTGATTTCTGTGTTTAGTATCGTCAAAGTATGCTTTTCTCTGTTTCCTGGATTATATTCATATTAACCGTTCTGTTTCTGCATAGTTATATGACCATTCTGCATTACAGCTTTACTGCTCATATGCATGTACCTTGCTGGGCCCCGGCTCACTATTTTTTTTCCCTCTAGATGAGACAGTTGAGTTAGTGCCTAACGAGAAAGAATGATTGAAAGAAATTTCTAAAGACTTTTGAGGACCTGAAACATTTTGGAGCCATTTTGGGAGAGCCTGTTGACGTAAAGACTTGACTGGACATGTAATTTTGTATACTTATCTTTTGTCTATGGATGACCATGCACATGTAAATTTTGTATAGAACGCATATGATATATATGATAGCAAAAGAGAAAATTATGCTTTTGCAGGTTATTAGTTTAGCTTTCGCTCTAAACTCTTGGATATATTGTACAGGTCCTTGACGGCATCTCGTTATTGAACTGTTAGTGTAGTTAATGGTTTTATAGATTCTTGCCATTGATGGCACATGTGATCCTATGCAAGTTGTAGGAAGAATTGTGGATAATTGATAGTTGTGTGCTTGTAATAGTTGATCATACAGGGTGTATTTTTGGGGTTTCATCCAATTACAAAGGAGACTCTGCTAAAATTTTTGTACAAGTCTTTCCCTGTAGTTTAGTCCATTAACCCTACTCCCGTTTTAACGGAAGCTTTAAAAAAAACATTCCGTCATAATTTTTCCTCATGGAGCACCTGAAGTACCATCCTCAAGTGAGTCTCGTGCTCCTCATAATATTTTGAATATACTAGAATATCATCAATAAAAATCACCACAAAGTTATCCAGATACGGCCTGAATACTCTATTCATCAGATCTATAAAAATAACTGGAGCATTCGTAAGGCCAAAAGGCATAACAAGAAACTCATAGTGGCCATAATGCGTCCGAAAAGTAGTCTTAGCCACATCCTCTAGCTTAATCTTCAACAAATAATAACCGGAGCTTAAATCAATCTTTGAGAACACCCAAGATCCTTGCAATTGATTAAATAAATCATCAATACACGACAAGGGATACTTATTCTTAATCGTAATTTTATTTAACTCACAATAATCAACACACAACCTCAAAGACCCATGTTTCTTCCTCACAAATAATATCGGTGCTCCCCAAGGAGATACACTCGCTCTAATAAAACTCTTGTCTAATAGTTCATGCAATTACAACTTCAACTCCTTCAATTCAACCAGAGCCATACGATAAGAGGCCTTAGAAATCAGACTAACATCGGGAACTTCAAACTCAATCTCCCGATGTGGAGGCAACACAGGTAACTGCTTCAGAAATATATCCTCAAAATCACAAATAACTATGATATCCTTAGCCAGCACACTATGACTCCCAGTGGTGCAGGCATATGCCAGGTAAGCTTTACACCCATTTTTCATCAAATGTTTAGCATATAAAGAAGAAATCAACACAGTCATCTCCTTCTTCCTAATGCCTTGAAACAAAAAGGATTTCATTCCAAGAATATCAAAACAAACCGTCTTCAGAAAATAATCGATGTTGGCATGGTTTTTAGCCAGCCAGTCCATCCACAAAAGCACTTTAAAATCACCCATGTTTAACAATATCAAATCCGCAACCAAATATTTCCCATTCATCTCAACCACACATCCAAGATACACAACATCAGTAATCACAGGGGATCCAGTGGGAGTTAACACAGATAATTCATAATTCAAAATACACTGGGCAGATACAATGCAGCATGCAAACAATGGAGAAATAAAAGAGACGGTTGACCCCAAATCAAACAAGATAGAAGTAGGAACTCCACAAATAGAAAGGGTACTTTCCACAACATTCGGGGATACCTCCGGGTCCTGAACAGTCACCACGAAGGCCTTAGTTGTGACAGTAGGCTTCTTCCCTTCTAGCCTTGGAGACAATGGGAAATCTTTCACCACGTGGCCCTGCTGTCCACATCTAAAGCACACTCTTGATACTTTGCAACACGCTTGCCTAGGATGTTTTCTCCCACAAAAAATGCATTAAGCAGCTAATGCTCTAGAACCAGTCACTGACTGAGCTGGAATGATACCTTCCCCTTATCCGCTATCTTAGCCTTCTTGGACGGTCCAAAAGATCCCATTTTAGATCTAACACTAAATCCTACATGGCTAGCAGTCATCTTTGCATAAAATCTCTCTGTCTCCACCTCCTTCTCATAATGATTGCCCTATCTAGAATTTCAACATACGTCTGGAGCTTTAGGGTTGACAATTGCTTTCTAATGTTGTCCCGTAGCCCTTGTTAGAACATTTTTGCCTTTCTCAGCTCATCCTCTACATAGAAGGGTGCAAAATGGGATAACTCAATAAATCTAGCATCATACTCTGTCACCGTCATATTTTCTTGCCTCAGCCTCATAAACTCCTGCTCTTTTCAATATTGGAGATTGGATGGGAATTACTTCTCCATAAAAGATTCCTCAAACATATCCTAAGTGATAGCATCATCGGGCACTCCCAATGCCCTCTTCTTCATGCTCCACCAACTATTTGCTTCACCTTCTAACTTATATACTACGAAGGTCACCTTCTCGTGATCGGTACACCGAATCACAGTGAATATCTTTTTCATCCTCTTTAGCCACACATCCGCTTCTGCCTAATCAGGTTTTCCTAGAAAATCTGGTGCTTGCTCCGGTCTAAATCTGTCATACGTCATAGGAGCAAGATGTGCCGGAGCTGGCTCGGGTGCAGGTGTCGGAGCCATATGCCTCTGCTCAAAAGATTCCTCCACATTCATCATTCTCTCTAATAAATCCACATATGAAGCCTCCGATCGTGGGGAGTATTACCACCACCACGGTTATTTCTTCTATTCCTTCTACTAGCCATCCTATAATCAAGGTAAACACAATATTATGACCTCAAAAAATCAGTTAAAGGAAGAAATATTCAATAACTTAATGAAATTTAAACTAGCCTAAGGACCAATTCCTAAAAGTCCTAGCTGCCTTAGCTACCCCAACCTATTTCCACAAAAATTCAGTACAGAAATTCTAGCCTATGCTTCCGTATTTTGATCGATCAATTCCTAATGCATCTCATTTCTCTAATACAAATTGTGACGGAATGGTTTTTTTTTGTCCTCAAAACTTTTCGTCAATACAAAAAATGGGAACCTAAGCCCAAACACAACTTAAAGTTTTAGGGAAAAATGGACAGAGCCTCCCCTACAATTAGGCTAAACTAAAACATATAACCTGCTTATAACCTGCGGATATACAGTATAACATCATAAACCCTACCCATAACTAATCTCATCACAAACACATGATCACAGACGCCGTATAGCTCTCTACAGCTTACAATTCACATTTTCTATCCACTATACTAACAGTTCAGAAGTGAGATGCCAACTAGGACATGTACAGAAAACCAAAAAGTATATAGCAGAAGCAGAACTATAAACCTGCGGAAGCACAATTTTTGTTTCATCACATGTATCGCATACATTCTATATACAAGAATTCTTATGCAGAAGATCCATATACAAAACCATATATTAAAAAGCAAGTCTTTACATCCAACTATTTCTCCTAAATGACTTCCAAATATACTTCAGATCTCCAGAAGTCTTCAGATCGAGCTCTAAATCACTCTTTCTCGTCAAGTACAAGCTCTATATTTTCATCTCGAGAAAAAAATAGTAAAATAGTGAGCCAAAATCCAACAAGGTACTAAAACATGTGGTAAAATCTATTATGCAGAACAGTTATGTGATCATACCAAAGTATGAAAGCATTCAGGGTCAGAACAGTAAAAGAGAATAGAGAAAGCATAAATGGATATTAAATTGAGTTTCAAAAATTAGAAGTCAGTAAAACGTACTTCTGTGTAGAACATAAGAGTAGATGAACAATTAACATGGGAGTACTCAATTACGGTGGTAGTAGAAAAGTACAAGAAAGTAGAGAAAGCATAATTCAGTGAAATTAATCTTCAAAAATCATAAATCATTAAACCATACTCCAAATAACAGAAATTGGTCTCAACTCTGTAAATTATAGAAAACTTCTTTTCAGTCAATAAAGGACCCAACCAGTAAACCTGACTAGTAGAGGGGGAAAATAATCAATGATAGATTGTGTTACGCACACAATCAAGACCAGTGGCAGTAGTCTCGTCTCGTGGGACATCCCTTCTCATGGGATTCAGTACTGTATTGCCGTCCAGTAACAGTAACTACCCTCTCGGATAGCGCCCTAAGGAATGGCGGACCAAATATAACTCCATGGACAGAGTTATCCTCGATTACCACCATAACGTTCTAAGCCATACAGGAGAACTTAACCTGACTGCATATCAGTCCTGGGTCTATAGTAACAGAAATATTTTCTTTTTATCGTTTACTGAAAGCCATTTTTAGTATCAGAAACATCATATTTTACCCTTCAAAATTATGCACAGATATCACAGTTCGAGTCTTAAGAAGGCCGGTTCCAAATCTCTTCTGTCCAAGTAAGAAGGACTTTACAATTCGTGTCATAAGGCCGGTTTCATTTTCTTTCAAAGGAAGGCTGGATTCATTTTCTCACACAGGAAGGCTGGATTCATTTTCTTACACAGGGAGGCTAGATTAATTTTCTTGCAAAGGAAAGCCAGTTTAGATTTCATGCTTAAAGTGGCCGGTTTAGATTTTCATCAAGGAAGGGCCTGAGCTCTTTTTACATTAAGGGAAGGCCGATCTTGTTTTAGGCTTAAGGGGACCTGTTTCGTTGTTATCATGCAAAAAGGGGCCGATTTTGATTTTAAACATGCAAAGGCCGATTTCGATTTTAACATACAAAGGTCGATTTTGATTTTATCATGCAAGTGGCCGATTTTGATTTTTAACATGCAAAGGGGTCGATTTCGATTTTATCAAGGATAAGCCGATTCGGATTTAGCATTCAAGTAGGTCGATTCTGATTTTCACAAGGATAGGCCGATTCAGATTTAGCATGCAAGAAGGCCGATTCTGATTTTCTCAAGGGTAGGCCGGTTTTGATTGTGCAGGCAGGCCGATTCTGATAAGGGCCGGTTTTAATTTTACCATACGAAGGGGTTGATTTCAATTTCATGCGATAGTTGGTTTCTATTTTTATCACACAAGAGGCCGGTTTGGATTTTTCATCTTACAAGAGGCCGGTTTCAACTTTCATGGCATAAATGCCGATTTCAAATACGCTTGAGGCTGGTTTCAACTTTCATGGCATAAATGCCGGTTTCAAAAACGCTTGAGGCCGGTTTCAACTTTCATGGCATAAATACTGGTTTCAAATACGCTTGAGGCCAGTTTCTACTTTCATGGCATAAATGGCGGTTTCAAATATGCTTGAGGCCGGTTTCAAATATAAGGCACACATGGCCGATTTGGATTTCTTACCTTAAGGCCGGTTTGGATTATTCTTGGCCGGTCTCAATTTTTAATGTGTAAAGGAGCCAGTTTCATTTTTCTCAAGCAAAGGATACGCTTGAGGCCGGTTTTAAATATAAGGGAGACATGGCCGGTTTGGATTTCATACCTTAAGGCCGGTTATGATTATTCTTGGCCGGTCTCGATTTTCAATGTGTAAAGGAGTCGGTTTTGTTTTTCTCATGCAAAGGGCCGATTTTGAAGCATATAATGCCGATTTCATTTTTAGTCCAGATTTTATGCAATTTCAGTTAAAGTAGGAAACATAAGGAAGAAAATAGAGAACATGAACTAATAATGAAATCCATCATACCGTAAATATAACTTAAGCAGTAATTTTAAAACGGTAAGCATTTTAAATCGGAAGGGGAAACACTAGCAGTTTTCCTTAAAACTGGACATTGGAAATGGAAGAATACGAGACTTGAAAAGCATGAACTTAAAGAGTAGTGTCCGAGGTACACTTGCCTGACAGCCCTCTCTGGCCGACTCAAAGTTCTTCCCTCCTTCTTTGCTCTTTATTCTTCCTTCGTGCCAGAAACTCACACTACCCCTCAACTGGAGTCTGATATATAAAGAGGAGGGAGCAGGTGGGTGAGTGGAGTTAGGTCACTTGTTCGATAATTCTTTTCAGGGGGTAGGTGGGAGCAACTAGGTTAGTTGACTTACTCCATTTGGTCGCTGGCTAGTTAGATTTTAACTAAATAGTAAAGTTTGCTTTTGTCTTTAGTTTTATTCAGGCCAACTACTCCATTTCCTTGCCAACGTTTCACTCCTTGCCGATCAACTTTAACATAAAACCGGTCAATTCTTTTATGCCGGTCAACATTTTAATCCCCATTTTAGGCACTTTTAATTTTTGGGTCTCACTTAATACGTATAACAAACCCTAACTTCTAGAAGGGATGCATTTATTAGATAAAAGGTTGATGCGGGTTTAACTCGTTGCTCTGATGATTCATGATAACTCAACGAATCGCATAGGTTTGATGCTGGTGACGCATCATTCAAATTTCTTCCCTATCAAACTTCAATGGTAGGTTGTGGCCTACCATGGTGGTGAGGGGTGATGGAGAATTAGCATTCGATTTTAGAGAGGGAGCCTTAGAAACAGCTACCATATCCAAGTAAGGTAGCAGGCGTGCAAATTATCCAATTCTGACACAGAAAGGTAGTGATAATAAATAACAATACCGTGTTCATTGAGTCTTGCAATTGCAATGAGTACAATCTAAATCCCTTTACAAGGATCCATTGGATGGGAACTTTGGTGCTAGAAACCACGGTAATTCCTGCTCCAATAGCGTATATTTAAGTTGTTTTAGTCAAAAACCGTTGTAATTCCTGCTCCATTGGATCGGGCGACTACTCCACCTCTGGTGAGCATCAATCGCCTCGTCCCATCTACCGGTGATTCATTCCTGGCCTTAATTTGTCGAGTCGTGCCTTCTGTGAAGTTACTTTGCAGAAATTAGAGTTCTCTAAGCAGTCCTATGCTCTAGATACATTAGCAAGGGATAACATCATAGGATTCCGATCCTATTGTGTTGGCCTTCGGGATCGGAGTAATGATTAACAACGAAAGTCAGAGGCATTTGTATTTCATAGTCAGTGGGGAAATTCTTTGATTTATGAAAGATGAACAACAACGAAAGCAATTGCCAAGGATGTTTTTATTAATCAGGATTGAAAGTTGGGGGCTCGAAGATGATCGTATAGCATCCTAATCTCAACCATAAACGATGCCAACTAAGGACCAACATATGTTACTTTTAGGATGCCACCAGCACCTTATGAGAAATCTATGTTTTTGGGTACCGAGGGGGTATGATTACAAGGGTGAAACTTATAGGAATTGACAAAAGGGCACCCCCAGGTGTGGAGCTTGCGGCTTAATTTGACTCAACATGGGAAAACACACCAAGTCAAGACATAGTAAAGATTGAGATACTAAGAAATCTTTCTTGATTCTATGGGTGGTGGTGCATGGTTGTTCTTAGTTGGTGGAGCAATTTATCTTGTTAATTCAAATAATCAACAAGACCTCAGCCTGCTAACTTGCTATGTAGAGCTATCCCTCTACAGCTGGATTCTTAGAGCTACTATGGCCTTTTAGGCCACAAAAGTTTGAGGCAATAACAGGTCTGGGATGCCCTTCGATGTTCTGGGCCGCACGCATGGTACACATATAAATTCAATGAGTCTATAGCCTTGGCCGACAAGCTCGGGTAATCTTTGAAATTTTATCATGATGGGGATAGATCATTGCAATTGTTGGTCTCCATCGAGGAAATCCAAGTAAGCATATGTCACCTACTCGCATTGACTACGTCCCTACCCTTTCTACACACCACCCGTCGCTCCTACCAATTAAACATTTTGGTGAAGTGTTTGAATTGCATGACATGGGCAGTTTCTTGCTAGTGATGTCACGAGAAGTCCACTAAACCTTATCATTTAGAGGAAGGAGGAATCGTAACAAGGTTTTCGTAGGTGAACTTGTGGAAGGATCATTGTCAAAAATTGCTAAGCAGAGTGACTCGTACAGATGTTGAAATTAATTATTGGGGGTGTAGAGCCTAATGTGACACAGTGCTCTCGACTGTCGACTGAGCCCGCACCTTATAGTCTTCTCTAGGGGTGACAATGGGCATGCTGGGTTAGGATTGGAAAAATAATAAACCCCAGCATAGATCGCGCTAAGGAAGAGTAACATAGCGTGTGTTGCCTTTCTACTGGATGCCCAGTGAGTGAGGTGGCGATTTGTCACATCTGAACGACTCTTGGAAATGGATATCTTAGCTCTTGCATCAATGAAGAAAATAGTGAAATGTGATACTTGGTGTGAATAGCAGAATCCCGTGAACCATCGAGTCTTTGAAAGCATGTTGTGCTTGAAGCCTCTTGGCTTATGGCACATCTGCCTGGGCATCACGCATTGTATCACCCCCAACCAAGCCTTTGTGTCTCTACATGCTATGTTTTGGTGGAGAGTGGCCTCCCGTGCTTTGCTGTGTGGTTGGCCTAAAATCGGAGCTCGGTTACTGTGCCACGATGTTCGGTGGCCGACATGGAAAAGGTAAAGGTTGCATCATGTCGTACTCAGCAAATCACACATGAAGCTCGCATAACCCTGCCACGTTGTCTGTACACCACCAACGCAGTGACCCAGGTCATGTGGGGCTACCCATTGAGTTTAAGCATATCAATAAGTGGAGGAAAAGAAACTTTCAAGGATTCCCCTAGTAATGCCAAGCGAACTAGGAAATGACCAGATTTAGAATAGGGTGGTCGTGTTGTCTAAATTGTAGTCTGGAGAAGTGTCCTCGATGATGGACCGGGCCCAAGTCCCTCAAAAAGGGGTGCCAGAGAGGGTGAGAGTGCTGTCATGCCCTGACCCTATTTCACCACGAGGTGCTATCGGCAAGTCAAGTTGTTTGGGAATGCAATCCCAAGCTGGCGGTAAGTTCAGACCAAGCCTAAATAACGGCGAGAAACTGATAGCTAATAAGTACCACAAGGGAAAGATTAAAAGGACTTTGAAAACATAGTCAAAGAGTGCTTGAAATTGTTAGGAGGGAAGCGGATGGGGGCCAGCGATGGGCCCCGGTTAGATACAGAATCATCATAGGCTGGCTCACTGATCAGCTCATGGCTTGGATCGATGCTGATTGAGGGGACAACTAAAACCTATGCCGTAAATGAGTTTGGGAACATAGTCTGAAGGATCGTGGAAGGAAATGTGTGCCGTCACAGTGCTTGACACCTATAGGCTTTGGGCTTTGGCCGTCGGGCCCCCATTCGGCAAGTCTTGAACCACATACCAAGGAGTCTGACATGTGTGCTAGTCAACGGGCAAGTAAACCTATAGGGCGCAAGGAAGCTGATTGGCGGGATCCCTCACGGGCTGCACCCCCGACCGACCTTGATATTTTGAGAAGGGTTTGAGTGAGAGCAAACCTGTTTGCACTCGAAAGATTGTGAACAATGCCAGAGTAGGGCAAAGCCTAAGGGAACTCTGGTGGAGGCCCGAAGTGATACTGACATGCAAATCATTCATCTGACTTATGTATAGGGGCAAAAAACTAATCAAACCGTCTAGTAGCTGGTTCCCTTCGAAGTTTCCCTTCGGATAGCTAGAGCTAGAATGTGAGTTCTATCGGGTAAAGCCAATGATTTATGGCATTAGGCGCACAATGCCCTCAACCTATTCTTAAACATTAAATAGGTAGTACTGCACAACTACTTTATTGAGCCACGACAAGGAATTAAGAGCTCCAAGTGGGCCATTTTTGGTACGCAGAACTGGTGATGTGGGATGAACCTGAAGCTGGGTTATGGTTCTAGACTATGTGCTATCTCCGGATCCCATAATGGGTGTTGGACAATTAAGACAGTGGGACGATGGTCATGGAAGTCAAAATTTGCTAAAGAGTGTGTAACAACTAACCTGCATAATCAACTAGCTCCGAAAATGGATGGCGCTTAGGCACACGACCTACACCCAGCCATCGGGGCAAGTGCCTAGCTACGACGACTTGGAGGGCACGGCGGTCGCCACAAAACTTTTGGCATGAGCCAGGGCAGAGTGGTCATCGATGCAGATCTTGGTGGTAATAGCAAATATTAAAATGAGAACTTTGAAGGATGAAAAGGGAAAGGTTCCATGTGAACATCACTTGCACATGGGTTAGTCAATCCTAAGAGGCAAGGGAAGCTAGTTCGACATGTGCTAGCACGAGCTTCAAAAGGGAATTAGGTTAGAATTCCTAAACCGAGATGCATTGGTTGATAGCAATGTTAGGGAGTCCGAAGATATTGATGGGGGCCTTGTGATGAGTTATCTTTTCTATTTAACAACCTAGCCACCCTAGAAATGCCTCAGCTGGAGGTCGGGTATAGTGTCTGGAAGAGCACCACACGTCCCGTGGTGTCCAATACGCCCCGACGGCCCCTTAAAATCAAGAGGACCTAGTGTCGACCATGCCCGGTTGTACTCATAACCACATCAGGTCTCCAATGTGAACAGCCTCTGGTCGATGGAACAATGTAGGCAAGGGAAGTCGGAAAAATGGTTCCATAACTTTGGGAAAAGGATTGGCCCTGAGTTATGGGCATGGGGGTACCAGTCCAAAACCCGTTGGCTATCAGTGGACTGCTCAAGCTACTTCCGCGGTGAGAGCAGGATGTCATGTGGTGGCCAAGGGACGGACTAGGAATGGCCCCCTCGGAGAACTTCCCGGGGTGTTGAACAACCGACTTAGAACCGGTATGGACAAGAGGAATCTGACTATTTAATTAAAACAAAGTGTTGTGATGGCCCCTGAGGATGCTAATGCAATGTGATTTCTATCCAGTGCTTTGAATATCAAAGTGAAGAAATTCAACCAAGTTCTGGTAAATGGTGGGGGTAACTATGACTCTTTTAAGGTAGCCAAATGCCTCATCATCTAATTAGTAACGTGCATGAATGGATTAACGAGATTCCCATTGTCCCTATCTACTATCCTACAAAAAAGCCAAGGGAATGGGCTTGGCAGAATCAGCAGGGAAAGAATACCCTGTTGAGCTTGACCCTAGTCTGACTTTGTGGAATGACTTGAGAGGTGTAGGATAAGTGGGAGCCCTTGGGCAAAAGTGAATTACCACTACTTTTATCATTATTTTACTTACTCAATGAGTCAAAGACAGGGCATGGCCCCTCTTTTTGGACCCAAGGCTCACCCAGCGGGCCAATCTGAGTGGAGGACATAGTCAGGTGGGGTGTTTTGCTCGGGCGGCTCAACAAGAACAAAAATCTCATGTGGAACAGAAGAGTAAAATCTTGTTTGATTATGATTTTCTATACGAATACAATCGTGAAAGAATGGCCTAATGATTAGTTAGACCTTCAGAATTTGATGCCATACATGTTAGAAAAGTTACCAAGGGATAACTTTCTTGTGATAGCCAAGCACTCATAGCGATGTTGCTTTTTGATCCTTTGATGTTGGCTATTTCTATCATTGTGAAGTAGAATTCACCAAGTGTTGGATTGTTCACCCACCAATAGTGAACATGAGTTGGGTTGAGACCATCATGAGACCGGTTAGTTTTACCTTACTGATAACAGTGTCGCAATGGTAATTCAACCGAATATGAGCAAACTTTTGATTTGCACAATTGGTATTCATGCTTGGTTGAAAAGCCAGTGGCATGAAGCTACTGTACGTTGAATTATGACTAAACGCCTCTAAGTCAAAATCCTTGCAATAAGTAATGCATGCACTCGCCACTCGTTTGCCGACCCACAATAGGTGACTAGCCTCCAAGGGCACGTGTTGTTGGCAAAGCCCCCATGGCAAATGCACCCCGTGGGCCACCTAGAAGTATAATTATCACTAAGTGGCAGGTTAAATACTTTGCAGATGACCTAAATATGCAACGGGGTATTGTAAGTGGCAAAGTGGTCTTGTTGCCATGATCCACAAAGATTCAACCCTACATCGCTCCGATTCATCCCTCCCCCCAAAACTGAGCAATGATTAGAAAAAATGGAGGCTCGGGGATGGACGACTGCCGTCAGAGCTATCCACCCCACTCCGCATTACTGCTGACATGCTCCTGCGAAAACCACTAACTTTTCAATGAAGGATAACTGAAATGGAACAGAATGAAACACTCTTAACCACGTCCCTAACTTTTCAGGGCATGTCACTGCCGCACCCCAATAATAATATGATTCAACCACGTCAAGAAACTGCGACAATAGTGTCACATGCCTAGTAGTGTGTTTCTCATGATCTTGTTGCACCCCGTAGCGCAGCCCATCGATGCCCTACATCATGCCCCTGTCGTGACCCATTGATGCCCTTGTCACAGCCAACAACTCCCATGTCACTTGTCGTGCTCCTATAGCTCCCTTGTTGCACCCTACAGTGCTATTGTTGTGCTGGTTTTGGGCCCCAAGAACGTCATTGTCATTCCGGTGTCATGCCAACCTATGATGGAACAGATTTTTTTTGTACCTCTAATATATTCCATCAATGACCATACAGAACTAAAGCCCAAAATAACATCTTAGAATTGTAAGGGAAATTAGACAGAGTTTTTCCTAATACTGGGCTAAGTTGATACAATCAACTTGGATAAAACATGCAAATATACAAAATAATATACATCAACACACATTTTCATCACTAACACAGGATCCTCTAATACCATATACACAACCATGGCTTTAATTTAACATTCTAATCCAGTACATCCAATTTCATGTAAGAGATGCCATCTAGAACCTACACTAAATCCAAAAGTAGATAGGGAAAGAAGAACTATGCCCATAATATGAACCTGTGGAAGCATACATATTGTTCCAACAAAAGTTATAGCATACTGTGACATTCATATACAATATCCATCCACAAAATCAGGTAATCACACTCGAGCTGATCAGACTGCCAAAATAGGCTTTCAAACTCTCCAAAGTACAACTTTAAGGCTTCGAAAAGTCTACTAGCTGGGTTGAATCTACTCCTTTTTGTTAGGAATTAACTCTACTATATCATCTTGAGGAGGAAAATACATAAAAGTGAGCTGAGGCCTAGTAAGATATAGTAAAAACATACAAGTGTAATGCATTCATGTAGAATATAAGTACAGATAAGCAAAACCATAGAGATATCCGAAGAATAGAGAAATACATGAAAACATAAGAAAGCACTGTTCCATATAACATGCTTAAGAAATCATAATTTAGTATAACATACATCAAAAATTAGAAATCGATATTAAACTCTGTAAATTCTGTAAATCAAACTTTACTATCTGAATGACCAAACTAGTAGACCCTACTAGCTGAGGGGGCGAATAGTTGATGATAGATTGTGTTATGCACACAATCGATGCCAGAAATAGAACAGAAATATCCCTTGTCGCGGGATCAGTATAAAGTTACTTGCTGAAGGTAGGTCAGACACAGTAGTTCTACCCTCTAGGTTAATGCCCGGAGGAAGGGGGGACCACGTATAATTCCATGGACGAAGTTATCCTTAATTACCACCATAATGTTCTAAGGCATGCCGGAGAACCCTACCTGAGTAAATAATAGTCTTAGGTCCACTTTCTTATTAACTTAGTTAACTAAAATATTTATCTGAAGTATTTAATTGAACGAATTCTTGCTCATATTCTTATATTCTTTACTTATCATGCCTCAATGGCATGTCAAACGCTTTCAGATAACCCTTCAATTTGTTCAAAATTTCATAGTAACTTAATAGTATAGTTCCATGTAAATTTCTTAGATAACCATCGGAGCATGAGCAATAAAGTTTCACAAATCAACCTTCATATATCAAAATTTAAGGATTTTAACAACCAAAATTAAAAATTTTCATTCTAGGGTTTCACATAGAGCTTCCGGACTTAAATCGGTTACTACATACATGTTTATTCATGAAATCAAAGTCGTATATCACAATACATATACAAAATCATGCAATTAAACTAAAAATTCCAAAATTTTTGAGCTAGGGTTTGCCACAAAACATCTGAATACAAAACGAATGCCAAACGTGAACCAAAACATAAAATAAAAATTACAATTCATAATAATCACATGCATACACAAAGTCTAACCAAGAAGTTATAAGAAATGTGCTTCATTTTCGTTAAACATAGAATAAGAGAATTTTAGAGCATAAATACCATTTTAGAGGCAAGAAAGAGCGATAAAAATGAAAAATAACGTCCGAAATACACTTGCCTTCAGCCGATTTATCATTTCCATCACTTTGATTGGATCGAAATTGGTGGATAATCCTTCCTCTTCTATTTTCCTTACTTTCCTCCCTTCATGCTCTGTCGTTCGTACTCATTTCTCTCCTCCTTCCACTTTTTATAACAAAAACAAAGTCAGGTCGGTGGGGGAAATTTTGCTCGTGCTCGAGCACAAAAGTATACTGAAGGCTCATGCTCCAATGCCATTTCGGCATCCCTCGAGTGCGGCATTTTGCTAAACGTGCTCGAGTGACTCCTTGAGCACCCCTGGAGCATGTCATTCTGTTAAACGTGCTCAAGTGGCGCCTCAAGCGCTGCTCGGGCACCGAGCCTACTGCCCTTTTATTTTGCTTCCAAAATTAATTTTTCTTTTTTTAGCATAATTTTGATTATTATTGATTGAAATACCTCCCAATTATCATGTTTTAGGATTGGGACATCACACCACTAGTTCCGTTGTCGCACCTAGTGGCTCCATTGTCTCTCCCAACTGTGCCTACATCGCTTGTTGTGCTCCAGCAACTACCTTGTCACACATAGCAGTGCTAGTGTCGCATCAGTGTGGCTCCCGACATCTACCTTCTCGTGCCCAATAGCACTACTATCATGCCCGTGCAAGTCCTTTGTTGCTTTTCGAGCTCTAGTAGCTCCTTTGTCACGCCCAGCAGTAATAGTGTTGCACCAGTGTTGTGCCCTACGATTGCCCTTGTCACACTTGTGTCACACCCAATAACTCCCTTGTCGAGATTAGCAAAATTGGTGTCCCGCCCGTGTTATTCCCTTATCGCACCCTGTGGCACCTGCTTCGATTCTCGTGCTTAGTAAGTTACCTTCTAGTACCCAGCAGTGCTCCAAGCAATGCCCTTGTTGCGGCAGTGTCACACCTAGCAGCTCCCATATCGTGCCCAGCAGCGCTGGTGTTGCGCCTATGCCAGTCCCTTGTTGCTCCTACCAACACCCTTGTCACCATTTTCATGCTCCAGTAGCTCCCTCTTGCGCCGGACAATGCTGGTGTTGTGCTGGTGTCATGCCCCAACAACGTCATTGTCATGCCCACAATAGCCTGCGTCAATCCCAAGGAATGCCCTTGTCGCACCCAACAGCACTGGTGCTATGCCCGTACCGGTCCCTTATTACGTGTCATGCTCTAGTAGCTCCCTTGTCGCGCCAAGTGGTACTAGTTTCGTACCCATGTGCCCCACAAACGCCCTTATTGCACTAGTTTCGCACCCAGCAGCACTGATGTCATGCCCATGTCAGTCCCTTATCGGTCCCAGTGGTGCCCTCATCCGTTGTCATGCTCCAGCAGCTCCCTTGTCGCACCCAGCAGTGCTCCGAGGAATGCCCTTGTCATGGTGGTGTCACACCCAGCAACACTAGTGTTGTGCCCGTGTTGGTCCCTTGTTGCTCATTATAGTGTCCGCATTGCTCTTTTCATGGTCTAGCAACTCCCTTGTCATGCCCAGCAGTGTTTATGTCACGCCGATGGCATGCCCCAGCAATGTCGCTGCCGTTCCCACAAGCACGTAGGTCACTCCGTAGGAACACTCTTGTTGTGCTAAGAAGCTCACTAGCGTGCCCCAATAGTTCCCTTGTTGCACCCATTGTGTCCCTACGGTGCCCTTATCATCCCCAGCAACACCCGGGTCAATCCAGCACCACCCGTGTTGTGCCATTGTGGCACCCAGCAGCTTCATTGTCACACCCAGCGGTGTCTTTGTCACACCTTGCGGCACCAGTGTTGCACCTAAGCTGTGCCCTTGTCACTCGGGGCGTGCTCCAATTGTGCCCATGTCATGCCCAATAGTGCCCTTGTCGCCCCCTTGTCGTACCCGACAGTGCCTAGGTTACTCCCGAGCATCGACCGTGTTGTGCCTAGTAGTTCCCCAATGCACCCCACAGATTCCCTTGTCAAGCCATACGTGCCCCAGCTGATCCCTTGTCTCCCAATAGCTACCTTGTCGCACCCGTACCACTCCCTTGTTGCACCCAAGTATTACCCTTGTTGCACTCAGCAGTGCTGATATCACGCCAGTGTTTCACCCATGCTGGTCTGTTGTCACAACCAACAGCGGGTGTGTTACTTTTCTCATCAAATGTGCCCCAACAGCTTTCTCGTCGTGCCCCATTAGTGCTGTTGTTGCACCCAGCAGCGCTGGTGTAGCCCCCATGCGGCTCACTTGTCACGGCCCAGCAACACCCTTCTCGTGCCCCAGCAACAACCTTGTCGTGCCCCATTAGTGCCCTTGTTGTGCCAAATAGTGTTGGTGTCACGCTCATGCCACTCCCTTGTTGCGGCCCAGCAGCAACCTTATCGCGCCCCATCAATGCCCTTGTCGCACCCATGTTACTCCCTTGTTGCGGCCCAGTAGCACCGTTGTCGCATCCCAGTAATGACCTTGTTGCGCCATGTAGGACCTGGGTCGTTCCCAAGGTCAACCATGGTCGCACACAGCACTTCCCATGTTTCATCCAACACGTCTCAACAGTGTCCGTGTTGCACCCAGTAGCACCTGGGTCGCTCCCCAGCTCATCCCAAGACTACCCTTGTCACTTCTTGTGTGCCCCGGCAATGCATTGTAGCTCCCTTATTCCACCTGGCAGCGCCCGAGTCATGCCACGGTCATTCCTCAGCACAGCCCATGTCATGCCCAATGAGGCCCCACAACGCCTTTGCCACACCCGGGTCGATATGGAGACTTTGCAAAGCCTTGCCGTGTCAATCATCTCGACACGTCGTTCGTAATGACATGGCATGTCTTCGGAGATGCTTGCTTGTCCCTAGATTTTGCCCCCCATCGGCAAAGCCCAGATTTATGGGGTATTATGTAGCATCACCATGACATGTCTCGCCAATGTACATGATCTCGGGGTAGACATCTCCGCCAATGGCTTGCCTATTTGTTTGTAGATATCATCCCAATAATCTTACGCTCAGCTCTTCGTGCATGCTTTTAATAGGAAAATACAACTTTTCTTATCGAATACGGATTTTTTTGCATGTTTTTCCCTCAATAATTCTACTTACGACCCCTTCCCATACTCAATTACCGATGCCAATACATAAAAATTTTCTCCACAATTTATGCTATTTTTTTTAAAAAAACTCGTCATTCAGACAAGTTTCAATGGAGTTTTTAATTTTCAAATTTACACAATATTTGAGAAATTATTAAAATAACCTACTGTAGTGAAAAAAACATGAGACTTGGTTTTAAGCAACTCCTAATTTTTATCTTTGTAACAAAAAAATCACCTAAAAATATTATCAGCAACTACAAAAAAACCCCATTGTGAAAGTTTGGTGGTCTAATGTTATTCCTACCAAGGCCAAAAGGTCTATAAGCCTCTATATGGTAGAGCTGCTTCACTGCTGGGGCACATTAATGCTGCCACCACGCATGTCACCAAGGCACACCATGCAAGGTGCGGCGTGTTCCGTGTTGCTCATATGTGTTCCGTGACGCCATGATTTCATGACTCGGGTTCCCATGCGCTTGGTGTATACTGCTCGTATGCTCAATTTGTCCCATCTATCGCTGCTTCATTGAAGGTGCATGTTTGCATGCCATTCATCATGCTACATGTCCCATGTTGTTCCTACGTGTTTTGCCACGCCATGGTTTTGTGGCCTGGGTTCGCATTCGGTGTATATTGATTATATGCTAAGGTTGTTCCAACTATCAGTTTCTTCCTTCATGTACACATTAGCATGCCTTGTATAGTGCAGTATGTGTTGTGTTGTTCACATATGGTTTTCCATGGCATGATTTCATGTCCTTACCATCCATGCATTTGGTGTGTGTCGGTCTCGAGTTATCCCGTCTATCAGTGTTTTACTGTTGGTACAAGTCAGCATGCCATGCATGGTGCTGCGTGTGCCATGTTGTTCATACGTGTTTCACCATGCCTTGATTTTGGGGCCCAGGTTTCAATGCATTCGGTGCTGTCTCAACAGCCCAATCACTATAAACACAAACGATAGTTGAAAACTCATTGACCTCCTGACCAGTGTTCAAATTTGTCAACAAGGCTCATGATTGTTGGCATCGAAGAAGGAATCCTTCCTGGTTGATCCTGCTAGTAGTCATATGCTTGTCTCAATGATTAAGCCATGCATGTGTAAGTATGAACTAATTCAGATTGTGAAACTGTGAATGGCTCATTAAATAAGTTATAATTTGTTTGAAGGTACCTACTACTCAGATAACCAGAGTAATTCTAGAGCTAATATGTGCTACAAACCCTGACTTCTAGAAGGGATGCATTTATTAGAAGAAAGGTCAACATGGGTTTAAACTGTTATACAGATGATTCATGATAACTCGACAGATCACATAGCTTTATCGCTGGCGACGCATCATTCCAATTTCTCCCTATCAACTTTCGATGGTAAGATAGTGGCCTGGCATGGTGGTGACGGGTGACGGAGAATTAGGGTTTGATTCTTGAGAGAGAGCTTGAGAAATTGATTCCACATCAAAGGAAGGCAATAGGCACACAGATTATCCAAACCTAAAATGAGGAGGTACTGACAATAAATAACAACACCGGGCTCATTGAATCTTGTAATTGGAATGAATACAATCTAAATCTCTTAACGAGGATCCAATGGAGGGCAAGTGTGGAGCCACCAGCCATGGTAACTCCAGCTCCAATAGTGTATATTAGTTGTTGTAGTTAAAAAGCTCATTGTTGGACCTTGGGATGGGGAAATCGGTTTTCCTCTGGTGAGCACCGATTATCTCCTCCCATCTGCCGGCGAAGTGATCCTTGCCTTAATGGGCTAGGTCATGCCTCCGATGCTATTACTTTGAAGAAATTATAGTGTTCAATGCTAGTCTATGCTCTGGATACATTAGCCTTTGATAACATCATAGGATTCTGGTCCTATGATGTTGGCCTTCGGGATCAGAGTAATGATTAATAGGGACAGTCAAGGATATTCATATTTCATAGTTAGAGGTGAAATTCTTGGATTTATAGAAGACGAACAACTAAAAAACTATTTTCCAAGAATGTTTTCATTAATCAAGAATTAAAGTTGGGGGCATGAAGACAATTAGATACCACCCTAGTCTCAACCATAAATAATGACGACTAGTGATCTGCGGATGTTACTTTTAGGATGTTGTCGGCACCTCATGGGAAATCAAAGTTTTTGGGTTCTAGGGGGAGAATGTTCACAACGCTGAAACTTAATGAAATTAACGAAAGGGCACCACCAGGAGTGGAGCCTACGGCTTAATTTGACTCAGCATGAGAAAATTTACAATGTCTAGACATAGTAAGGACAGACTGACTGAGAGTTATTTCTTGATTCTATGGGTGATGGTGCATGGCCATTCTTAGTTTGTGGAGCGATTTGTCTAGCTAATTCCGTTAACGGAAGAGACATCGACCTACTAACTAGCTATGCGGAGCTATCCCTCCACAGGCATCTTCTTAGAGGGACTATGGCCTTTAAGGTGACGGAAGTTTGAGGCAATAACAAGTCCGTGATGCCCTTAGATTTTCTAGGCCGCACGCGTGCTACACTAATGTATTCAACAAGTCTATAGCCTTGGCAAACAGGCCCTGGTAATCTTTAAAATTTTATCATGATGGGGATAGATCATTCCAATTGTTGGTCTTCAACACAGAATTCCTAGATCGCACTCCTCATCATTCCTACCAACTGAATGGTCTTGTGGAGTGTTCGGATCATGGAGATGGGGGTTATTTCCTGCTGATGACATCGCCAGAAGTCCATAGAACCTTATCGTTTAGAGGAAAGAGAAGTCATAACAAGGTATCCGTAGGTGAACCTGTGGACGGATCATTATAAAAAAACTTCTAAGCAGAGCGACCCATAGACATGTTGAAATAAATCATCGAGGTTGTGATGAAAACTGTGGCGCAGTGCCCTTGACTATAAATTGAGCCCGCACCTTATAGTCAGCTCAAGGAGCAACAACGGGCATGCCAGGTTAGGCTTGGCACAAGAACGAACCCCAGTGCGGATCGCATAAAGGAACAATAACATAGCATCCGTTGCCTTGCAGCTGGATGCCCAGTGAGGGAGGTGGCGACCTGTCGCATCTAAACAACTCTCGGCAATAGATATCTTAGCTCTCGCATCAATAAAAAAATGTGATACTTTGTGTGAATTGTAGAATCCCATGAACCATTGAGTCTTTGAATGCATGTTGTACCCGAAGCCTCAAGCCTGAGGGCACGTCTAGCTGGGCATCACATGTAGTGTCAACCCCAGTGATGTCATTGTGTCTCTGTATGCTAGGTTGGGTCGAAGAGTGGCCTCCCGTGCATTGTTGGGCAGTATGCCTAAAATTGGAGCTTGGCAACTACACCACGACGTTCTGTGGTAGGCAACATGAAGGCAAAGATTGCATTGCATTGTGCTCAGCATGTCACCCATAAAGCTCCCATGACCCCGCTACGTCGTTTGTATGGCACAAACATAGCAACGCTAGGTCAGATGGGGCAACCCACTGAGTTTAAGCATATCAATAACTGAAGGAAAAGAAACTTACAAGGATTCTCCTTGTAACGGCGAGCGAACAAGGAAGTGCCTAGCTTTAGAATTAGGCCACTCTGTTGTGCGAATTGTAGTTTGGAGAAGCGTCTTCCGCAACGGACTGGGTCCAAGTTCCTTAGAAAGGGGTACCAGAGAGCGTGAGAGCATGTCGTGCCCAGACCCTGTCGCACCACGAAGCGCTGTCGATGAGTCAGGTTATTTGGAAATGCATCCCTAACCGGGTGATAAATTTCATCCAAGGCTAAATAACGGCAAGAGGCTCATATCGAATGAGTACTGCGACAGAAAGATGAAAAGGACTTTGAAAAGAGAGTTAAAAAGTGGTTGAAATTGTCAGAAGGGAAGCTGATGGGAGTCGGCTAAGCAACGTGATCCGATGCATAACGGTGACAAGCCAGCCCGCCTATTAGCTCAGGGCATGGACTGAGGCGGATTGACGGAGTGACTAAAACCCGAGCCATAGATGAGCTCGGGAGCATCATTCCAGTGATCGTGGAAGGTAGCGTGCACCATCATAGAATTCTTATCACCTGCATGCTCAGGGCGTCGGCCTGCGGACCCACCATTCGGCTTGTCTTGAAACACAGACCAAGAAGTCTGACATGTGTGCGAGTCACTGGTCGAGTAAACCCATACGGGTCAAGGAAGTTGATTGGCTGGATCCCCTCGAAGGCTTCACCGTCGACCAACCTCAATCTTTTGAGAAGGGTTCGGGTGACAGCATACCTATTGGGACC
>JAOVVI020002276.1:0-21538 GCA_028571085.2 Nepenthes alata
TGGATGATTTTAAATTTTAAGGTTTCCGCGTGAGTGATCCGAGCTATATTTGATATTTTGGGTTTGGGTCGTCACACCGTGAGCGACGCACCCCGCTAGCGGGAAACATCCACGCGGAGGTTCCGCCACGGTCCCACCGCACTCCGGACGAGTCACATCGCGGAGGGAAGGCACGTGACGACAGCAGAGTGGCCGAACCACCCTCATTAGCGTGAGGAATGAACCACGGTGCGGGAGTTAGAGCGGCCTTCACCAAGAACTTCGGGTATCCAGCTAATCCATCCAACTCCTTCTCGGACCACCACCAAGGGCGAGGTGAGCCAGAATCTCCTCATCGTCCCTTCAAAAGCAGCCAAGGGATGTGCTCCACTCGCTAAGGAACCCTCCTATATATGGGCGAGATAGGCGCCATCCTCTTATTCAGCGCGGCACGCTTCCCGGCGGACGTCTTTCACGGAATAGGAAAAATTTCCTGATCAGGCGCAACCCTAAGCGTGCGAATCTTGCCGATCAGAGCACCGAATCACAGCAGCGTCAGAAAAACCTGTGCAGTCACCTGGGAAAGGAGCGCGTCCAGGAAACAACGAATGATGGTGCGTCTCAAGGAAGACTATCGGGCCGTAGAATGGGCCCAAAGGACATACCAGGCCCGACCACCGGGCGGCCCAGGCATGGGGGGGCTAGTGTTGGGTCCAATACTAAGGCCCAAGAAAATTACAAGCCCAACCCAACTGCACAAGAAGCCTACGTGGCAACTAGCTGGTGAAAGGCTACGAGCGCTCTGCGACACATTAATGAGCTATCGAAAAATAGCTAGGAGAGAGAAAAAAAGCCAATGGGGAAGCAATCAACGCTGCGACGGTGGCTCAGGCAGCCACCCGTAGGCCGCCAACCAATCCCGACTCGAAGGGAGACCAAGCGTGGCTTGTTTCTTTATTAATATCTAAAAGTAAGATTTTATAAAATTATATTATATTAAAATTTTTTAAATAAAAAATTTAGAGTTAGATTACTTGTTTCTTTTTTATATTTTATGTGGATTAAAAAGCTAACTATACCTTAATTTTATTTTTTAAAAAATTATAACGTATTATATAATTTATTTTTTTTATTTTAACTATAACATAATTAAAAATACATTTATATTTTTAAATTTAAATTTAAATTTTATAATCCAAACAAACCCTAAAGAATTTTATTATAGAGTAATCTTTTAGTTTTTTTAGTTAATTTATTAATGATTATATTAATTAAAAATACTTATTTTCATTTAAGAGTGTCGCCAACTTCACAAATACTCATCCTCGGTTATCATCTTTTGTCCTTGGGTCACTTTATTTGTGTTCTTGCCTTATTTATTCGTCTATTTTTTAGAAGTGGCATTAATTCCTTATAAACTAGACATGTGTGTTATATTTATTGTTACTTTATCATTAATTATACTTATAGTCTAACATAATTTTTTTTATTCCAATTAAATTATTATCCCTCAACCCAAAAAAAATACTATAATAATTATAAATTCAAAGCCAAAATGAGTGCTTGGAGGCTATAAATTTACTCTACCCCAATTATTTTAACACATTTATATAGATATATTGAAATATGTTTGGATTGAATGCCAAATATTTCAAAAAAAAATTTTTGTACTTGAAACATGATTTGTAATTTAGAAATGATCACAACCCCTTCTTTGTTATATTTGTGTGGGGGTGTACTTCAATTATCATTCCTTTTTCACTTCATCATCTAACTTGTGAGTTAAGATTGATTCAGTATCATAGATAGATTTTATCTATAACTCAATTCTTTCTATCTTTTTTTATAAATGGCTATCATAAAAATCACAGCATCTCTTTTCTGAATATTGAGTCACTTTATCTATCTGAATATATATTAATAATGAGATGAATTGTACTTAGCCACTCTTCCTAAGAAGCACGCCGTTAGTTAAGCTCGAGCAACTGGATTGCCAAATGAGTTATTCCAACAATATGTATACCTTGTTAGTAAATAATGTTGTTTAAATAATCACAAAAGTGGAATAAAGAATCGAGTTTATTCCTCCCATCATTTACTTGCTATGTTTTCGGGTTGAGTAATCCGGACCGACTTTAAACTTCTGGACACGCCTCACTCTTCTAGATGGTGTAATATTTGAGTTGGGTGCCCGGAATAAAATCAGAACACTTAATTTATAGGCAAAACTATCAAAAGCCTCAATTATGTGTTACGTTCACAAACTGGCTGAGAATTGATAATTGCGTTAATGAAAGAGTAATCATCACTAGATGGACCACTAATATTTTAATAATCAGTTGAATTAAACGGTAGAAGGAGATAAAGGGTCGAGGAAGACGAAAAGAAGAGAAGCAGCAATCGGCTCGGATTCGGCTTGAAAAAGTCGACAATCGGCTCAGCTCTCCGGCTTGGCTCGACTTATTGGGCTGAATGGGCTGAAGCCTATATACCTGTGCTTGCAACCACGATCTATGACATTTGGTAATGTAGAAATAAATTTATTTTTTAAGATTGTCTAATTAAAAATTTTATGAATTTTAATTCTTCTATTTAAATCCTAATTATAATTAAATTAGCAAATATTATTAAATGTAACATAGAGATCAACACTACCACTTCTAGGCGGTGGGGTTTAGGACAGGCGCTGAACCGAGCTCATTATTTTGCTTCAATCTTGTTATTTTTTGTGGTCTTTTCGATTTTTTTTTTAATTGATATTTCCTTTTTTTTTTGTTTTTACTTTTTCTTTGGATTGTTTGGGAGGTTCGTACGATTTTTTTTTCTTTAAATGTGTGGGGCATTTAACCGCATCGTTAAATTTATTTTTAAACCTTAAAATTTGAGCTACAGTATAATGACACGGCACATTTTTAGGTGGAGACACGTTGGATGTATTATTAGTTAATTATTAAAAAATTAAAATCAGTCATTTTAAGAATTACTTATTATATATTATACAATATGATAATTATTTTTTAGAAAAATAATATATATAAATATATACCATATTTATTTAGCTCATTGGCCGAATTACCCCTCGTTTATCCGTTTATCCCCCCCCCCCCCCACACAATGATCCCATTAGGTTTCCGAAGCACAGCGGTGAAGTTCTCTCTCTCTCTCTCTCTCCATTTTCTCTCTCTAAAACTGTCGTCGATCGGAGGACGTTATAAACAGCCATCACAATGAATGAGAAGCACCACGCAACTCTCGGCCGACGAACGGTGCTGATCTTGTTACTATTGTGTCATAATTCCAGCAAAAAATATATTGTGAATAACTCAATTCTCATTTTCAATATCCCAACCTTTTTTTTGTTGAGCAGTTAGAAGAGATACGGCAGAAGAGAGCAGCGGAGAGATTGAGCAAAGCCTCATCTGGATCCGATCTCAGCACTGCCTCTAATACCACAAGCACAGGTCTTAATTTGTTGTTCGAATATGTTTTTTTCGAATCTATTATGAAAGTTGAGGATCGCTGTAATTACGTTATTTTGATATTTGTTTTTGCACAGATAATGTAGGGATCAGAAAATCAGAGAGCGGAAGCAGGCTTTCGGAGGTACGATTCATCATTTTCTCAACCATTGTACTATTTGTCTATTGGAACCTTATTATTCAATCAAACGTCAAACATAAAATTCGAGCAAGTAGAAAATTCGGGGCCGTTGGAGTTGGTCTTCTCCATTTATCATTTGGCTTCATTCAGTAGGACGGAAAACAATTTCCAGGAACTTATTTTTCCCAATTCGCTGCGTTTGGTTGGATATTTGAGGAAGGGTGTTGAGTTTGATATGATTGAGGCGTGGATTTTGGCGATGGAGAACAATGACGAACAGAGAGAGAGAGAGAGAGAATTAGACAGCTTCTTTTCTGAAGCTTCCAGTAACAATAATGAAGGTTTGACACAATATTACAGGAATGAGCCCTACATTTATACACAAGTAAAAGAATCTTTCTAACCACTTTTAAACTAATCATCAAATTAACAAGCTGTTAGTAAAACTAATAACAACCTAACAACTAAAAGGAAGACACATCACTAACAATAAAATTGAAGAATATACTCTACATTGCAATTTACAATTTTGGGCTTCTTGGACAATGGCCTTGAGGATTCCAATGATACCCTCTTTCAAGATGGAAAATAGATGTCAACTAATTTCATCGATAAGAACAAGTGATACGGTGGACCTTTAGTGAAAATATTCGCCATTTGATACTTAGTGTTAACAGAGGCGATCTCAAATTTTCCTTCCCAAATTTTTTTTCTAATTAAATGACAATCTAGTTCAATATACTTTATGTGTTCATAAAAAAAAAAGGTTTTGCCGCTATGTGAAGAGTGTCTTTGTCACAAAAAAAGCAATGCTGCATACAGATGATCAATTTGAAAATCAGCAAGAATATATCGTAACCAAGTTAATTCACAACTTCTTGTCGCCGTGGCACGATATTCAGCTTCAGCGAAGGAACGAGAAATGTTGGACTATTTCTTTGATTTTCAAGAAATAAGAGAATCTCTCAAGAAAATATAATAACCAGTGACTGATATCCGAGTGTTTGGACATGATGTCCAGTCAAAATCACAATAACCTCTCAATTTCATTGATGAAGAAGTGGGACATAATAGACCTTGTCTTAAAGCTTGCTTCAGGTGCCTTATAACTTGATGTGCTGTGGCAAGTGTATTGAAGTTTGCTTATCCATGAATTGACTCAAAATTTGGACAGCAAAACTTAAATTAGGATGAGTAATAGTCAAATATAGGAGTCTGCTTACCAATTTTCAATGACAGCTAGCGTTAACCAGCAGGGACCCTTCTTCCTTTCTCAATTTTCAGTTCTAATCCATAGGTAGTTTGAAAGGTTTTGTGCCTAGAGTATCTGAATCTGCCAAAATATCAAGAGCATATTTTCATTGACAGATATGAATCTCCTTTTCTGATCTTGCAACCTCTATTCCCAAAAAATATCTTAGAGAGCCAAGATCTTTAATCTGGAACTTGTCATTGAGAAAACACACTATTGAATCAATTGCAGTAACACAGTTTTTAGCAACTATAACATCATCAACATAAACCAATAAACGAATACTGCAATAAAGAAGCTATCGTATTGTTTAGTGAAGAGGCTATAATATGCTCATGACTGATTGAATTCAAAATCAATAAATGGAATAAAAATTTTGGAATATCATTGTCTAGAAGTCTATTTGAGTCCATAAATGCTTTTGAGTAACTTGTAAACTTGATGTGGTTTTCCTTTGTTATACTTGGCTAGCTTCTCCATGTAGATTTCTTTATTCAAATCTCCATATAAAAATGCATTGTTTACGTCAAACTGATGAGGTGCCAATTTTTAACTGCAGCAATAGCCAATAAACATTGAACAATAACCAACTTTCTAACAGGAGAAAATATTTCATAATAATCTATTCCTTCTTATTGTGTGTACCGTTTTAACTAATCTTATATTGTATCTTTCAATACCTCCATAACTACGGTATTTGAACTTATAGACACATTTACATCCAATGGCTTCTTTCCCGGGAGGTAAATTAGTGGTGATATAAATTTTGTTTTGTTTGAAAGCATCCAACTCAACTTCCTTGGCCTTATACCAATTCGGGTTGTTCACAGCATTAGAGTATGCATTCGGTTCATTAACGGTGGAAATGGATGAAGAAAAAGCTTCATAAACTAGTGATGATTTTTTTTTATGTGATTGATGATGCCAAGGGAAAATGTTTACCGGGAAGAATGCTCTCATTCCTGTCTAATCGATTAGTGCTTGGAGTGAAGTGGGCTTGCTGACAATAGAGGTCTTGCAGATATTGGAGAGCTTTCCTGATTCTTGTGGATCTGCGAAGGACATTCTCATTTTTGGTGGAATCTGGACAGCTTGATTGGAGCAACTCATGCTGAATAATCTGGGCAGGTTCTATTGGTGCTGAAATTGTGGTTTGTTGACCTTCAAGATGCCTGTTTTCTTCATTTTATGGCTATTCATCCTGATTTTGGATGGTTTTCTCGGTTTCAAAGAAAGTTTCCTTGAAGACATATTGATGCTTTGGAACTAATTCTGAGTTTCCTGTAGTATCAATTTTGAAAGGGAAAACTTCTTCATGAAAAATAACATTTCTAGATTGAAAAACCATGTCATTCTCAAGATCCCAAAGTTTATATCCTTTTATGCCAAAAGGATAGCTAAGAAAAATGCACTTCCTTCCTCTAGGATCAAATTTCTTCCTTCCTTGAGTGAGGGTGGAGGCAAAACATAAACACTCAAAAACCTTCAGATGATCATAATTAGATTTAACACCAAAAAGAACTTCATAGGGTGTTTTATTTTCTAAAAGGGGTGTGGGTGTCCTATTTATGATGGCAGTAAGAATGCAATCACTCCAATAATTTAGGGGGATTTCAGCTTGAAATTTTATTGCCCTTTCCACAGTTAATATGTATCGGTGTTTTCGTTCAATGATGCCATTTTGTTGCGGGGTTTCATGCAATTCCTTTGGTGGATTATACCTCTTTTGCCAAAGAAGTCTTTTATTTGAAACTCTGTTCCATTATCACTTCTTAAAACTTTTATTTTAACTTTAAATTGCATTAAGACAAGATTTGGTATGAGATTTATTTTTAAGTAGATAAACCCAAGTACTTTTAGAAAAATCATCAATAATAGTCAAAAAATATTTTGACCTATTATAGGCTTCCATATAATATGGTCCCCAAAGATCACAATATATCACGTCAAAAATGGCATTAGTTTTATGTTGACTATGGGAAAAAGGGTGTTTGTGTTGCCCTGCTAAGGAATAGATGGAGCAGAGGTCATTGTTAATAGAATGAGTATTGTCTTTAACATTTGGGTCATCAATTAACTATAACCTAGAATTAGAAATATGTCCTAAATAATAATGCCAAATGTTTGAAAAAGGAGAGCCAACTGTAATGGAAGCACTATTGCAAGTATTGGATCTAAGGAAATTAGAGAAAGCCGTGGTATGTACTTCAATATTTTACAAATGATACAATTCATTCCTCACTTCACCAATCCTAATCGTTGTCCAATATGAAAGGGCCTGGATAAAACAATGATTAGAAAAGAAAACAAGGTAACAATTAAAATCTTTAGCAAGTTTCTTTGCTGAAACCAAATTGAAAGTAAAAGATGGTACGTGATGAACATCTTTCAAAACAATTCGATCTGTGAGTTTGACAATTCCAATGTTTGTCACAAGAGTTTTATTTTCATTAGGTACCCTAACTGAATATGAAGTACCGTTGGCAGCAGAAGTATAAAAGGAAGGATTATATATCATGTGATTTGTAGCCCCTTTGTCTACTATCTAAGGAGAGAATTTTGTAGAAATTTTGTTATTGCAAGTAAGAAGACTAGTGGATATACCAGTCATCATGGATGGTTTGTCCTTCTTGGTTGCTAGGCTGGATTGAGATTGATTAATTAACAAAATGCAGTGAAGTGCATATATCCTTCGGTTGGAGTAGACTCATCATTTGTTGCAATTGGGCTTTGGTCAGAGCCACATTGTCATCATTCTCCCATCTTGGATCAATCTTGATTAGGACACTGGCCTGATTAGCTGAAGCATTGGTACTTCCTGTCTTGTGAAATTTGTGTCCTGGAGGATATCCCTTTAGCTATAACACCTTTCCATTAAATGACCCAGTTTGTTGCAATGTGTGCAAAAGGGAGGTTCTGCCTTTCCTATCTTAAAACAATTCTCAAGACCAAGTCCTAAAATTTGGTAGTGAGTACAAAATAACCTATCATTTCACTAATAATTATTATTTTTGGGATAAGTGATACCCTTCTTGGCCGCAAAGGCCATGGTTTCAGGCATAGGTGTACTTGATTGCATTAAGTGATGTTTTTCTTGTTGTTGTATGATATAGAAAACTTTGTTAACTAGAGGAAGAGAGTCTATCAACATAATTTGGTCTCTAACATTAGAGTAAGACTCATTCAAATCCATCAAAATTTGTATGACACAATCTTGTTGGAACCTATCCAATAGAACTTTCAACTTCTCGCAATCACAGCTAGGAATTGATTTATAAATCAAAAGCTTATCCCATAAGGTTTTGAGCTACCATAATATGTGCTTACAAAGTTTTGCTCTTGAAAAAGACCGGCCAAAATTTTCATGAGTTGAAAAACACAAGGGCCATTCGAGTACTTGAGCCTATCCCTGAGCTCCTTCCAAACTTCTGTTGCATCATTCACAAAGGTGATACTCAATTTTGTCAAGTTGCTGACAAAATTTTGTATTCAAGACACCACCATGTTGTTGCAACGCTCCCGGGCGTCCATTAAAGGGTCTTTACAATTATTCGGTTTTACAATGGTTCCATCAATGAAGCCAATTTTATTTTTAGCCCTTAATGCTCTTTTCATGGTTCTAGACCAGATTGAATAATTGTTGACAGTGAGAAAATCAGCAACCAGGATATTTCCTGGATTATCTCCATTTTCTAACCAGTATGGGTTTGAAGGGTGGTTTAGGTTTAGGGTTTTGACAACTTGGTTTGAAGTGATTTGAGAGTTCCTCTTCCATTATCGGTACAAATCCTTTTGAACGAAGGAAGAAAAATGTATAGGTTTCTCGATTTCAAAGGATCTACTTTGATATTGTGTTAAGTTTCAGATTGTTGAGGCGGTGGATTTTGGTGATGGAGAATGGTGGCAAACAGAGAGAGAGGGAGAAAGAGGAATTTAGACCTGAGCTTCCACAAAAAATAATGAAGGTTTGATACAATATTAGAATAATGAGCCCTCCATTTATACACAAGTAAAAGAATCTTTGTAACCACTTTGAAACTAATTAACAAATTAACAAGCTGTCAATAAAACTAACAACAACCTAACAACTAAAAGGAAGACACGTCATTAACAATATAACTGAAGAATATACTTTGTATTGCATTTTATTACTTTGCCCTTCAGCTGAATGTGGGTCTCTTGGACCGTGGGCCTGGGAATTCTTTCCCATAATAAAGGGAAATGGTTTGCTATAGAAAATACATTGCAATATGATGAAATTGTTTTTTTCTCTTTGTAAATGGAACGAAGTTGGTTTCCTTCTTTATCACCACTACTTATAAACGTAAGAAAATCAGAGGAAGATAACTAGGGTGGCTAATGAGCCAAGCCACTTATGAGCTACTAGGAGGCTCAACTAGGTAAAGGCTCGTTCACACTTGTTTGCTTGCAACAACAATGAACATTCGAAGCCTAATTTTAAAGCTTGTTAGATAAACATGCCAAACCTCATTGTGACTGGGTTTCTTTAGGCTCATTAACAACTTGGTAGGTGTATTTATGGGCTCGTGAATAAACTTGTGAACAAATTCATTTATATGCTCATGGATATATTTATTTAAAGATCAATAATTGATGTGTTTGTGGGCCATGCTTAGATTCATTTAAGCCATTGTTAATAAACCCGTTTAGGATCTTGAGTTTAACTCATTTGTGAGTTTTTGGACAAACAAGCTTGGCTCGTATCATTTTTAGGTTGCTCAGCTTGTTTATGCATAAAGAAACCAAACTTGAGCTCAAGTTAAAGATTGGTTCGGCTATGCATAGTTAAACTAGGCCTTGAACAAAGCTCCTGACTTTTAATCTGTTACCAAGTCTCTCACAAGCTAAGAAAATAAGGCTCAATCCATGCTTGCTTATGTTATAAAAAATCCAAGCCAAGCCTAAACATATCCAGGTTCAGCTTGACTAAAGTCATTTGTAGCCCTAAAGATGGACATAGGAGCTAGCACAGTTGGCGATGACAACTTGGGGCAGTGTGATTGGACAATTGTCGCGAGTTTGATTCCTTCTGTTGTATATCTCCCTTTGTCTGGTACATGGTCTTTGCAAGCGGGTAATGAACCAAGAGTTTGCTTCAAGCCCATGTACTGGATGATAGGGGCGGACCATCACAAGAAAAAAGAGAGAGGAAGATTATTGTTTTCCTTGGAAAATAATCCATGAAGGGTTTGATTAATGTGAATGGCATCCTTGCATTCAGTTTAAACTTTAAATGCAGATCATTTGTTAACAATCTTCTTTTTCTGAGGTGCCAATTTAAGCAATAGATTTTGATGGTCATTGTATTTCCAATCTTAATGCAGAAAGATATTGGTAGTTTAGTAGCACAACTAAAAGACTTGCATAAGAAGAATGCAGAATTGGAAGAAGAAAACAAGAAATTAGTTTTAAAGGTAAATCATCACCTAGTTCATCTTCTCTACTGATTCTTGAGTTTAGTAAAGTCTAAAGGCGTTGAGGATTTTCATGTAACTTGTTCTGGCCTTTAGCTTCAGAAGAAAGAAGCTGAGAGTGAGACGCAGCAGAGACAACTAAATGACTTGGTAGACCCATTTAACCTTCTCAATTCACTGATTTTTGGAAGCTGAATTCACTTTGATGCCTATGCTGAATTTTTTTTCCTTCTATTTACAGGGGCAGAACACTGTGCCTTTTCTGAGGAAAGCCCTTAAGGATGTTGCCATGGAAAAAGATGCAGCAGTTGTTGCACGGGTACTTGAAAAGATGATATCTGAATAATAACATCTGAAATTTGTTCCCATATTATTTTCCTATGAACTCTGGTATTTTAGTGCAGGAGGATCTCTCAGCCCAGCTTCGAACCATGAAAAAACGTTTGAAGGAAGCTGAGGAAGAGCAATATAGGGTATGCAGTTTCTTCTCTGTCAGTTTTCGCAAGAAGGGTCCATTGTCTCTGTTCTTACTAGTTGTTTCTAAGTAGGCTGAAGAAGATGCAGCTGCCCTGAGAGCAGAACTAAACTCGATCCAGCGACAAACAATGAATGGTAGTCTTGGTGGGATGGCCTCTATGAGGAGTCCACCAAATCACATACTGGCCTTAGAAAAGGAGTTAGCCGATCTAAAATCTGAGCTAGAGGTTAGCAAGTATCGCTTAAAAAGTAAATGTTGATACTTGGCAACTGATGTCTATTATTGCTTCTAAATGTGCATCCCCTACTGTTACTATTATAGAAAGAGTCACAATCAAGACAGCAGGAGCTACATCAATTAGCTGAAGAGCAAAGTCGAGTTTCTTCTCTCATTTTTGAAAACCAGAGACTAGAGGAGAAGCTTGCGGAGCTAACAAAAAGAGCCTCAGGTACACCTTTGGATATGCTTTCTCATGTTTTGCACCAAATGATATATACGTTAAAAATTGGACTCAGGATCTGTCTGGGTGGCCATGATGCAATTTTTTATGCATTTTAGTATCTGTTAGACAGGTAGTGTTTTACAGAGCAAAATGTACATACACGTACATATGTACATTATTATGTATACATGTACATCTTTTTATACACATACATTCACACACAAATGTAATATATCTGCCAGTTGAGACGGTATTATGAATTTCATGTCATGGATTGTGGGACTTCAATTTGTAAACCCAAGACCAGAAAATTTTGGATGCTGATTAGTGATTTTGCAATGGCAATTATGATTGCTATCCTGATGTCTGGGCAGTCTATATGTTTACCACATTTAGAAAATGATATGATTATAACAAATTGTGATGTCTTTGATGGTGATGTCTTAGTCTTTTTAGAGACTACGATTTCTTTTTTTTTTTCTCCCCTCACCACATGAAGATTAAGTGCTAGAATTTGCTAGTGTTCATTTTGGCAGGAGGGGAGCAGTACTTATCAGGCTTTAATGATCTTTAATGGGATTTTCCTTGTTTCAAACTTACATTTGATGTAAAATTTATTATATTCTGCAATATTTGGCTCTTTGGCCTATTAACCATGGGCTGAAATTGTTTTACTGTAGAGTATTAATTGTTGATTTGGAGCCAAAACAAATGTCATGGCAGGATGGAGTCTGGTTTTTAATGTGACTGCTCATTCTATGTAAATCTCTAATCCTGTGCTGGAATTTTTTTAAACCCCCTGTAACAATTATGCTGAAAACTTCTCACATTTCATGCCTAACATGTAACATTCATAAGATACTTGTACAACTATTCATCACGCCATTGATGATCTCAGTTTCAAACTGTATATTTTTTTTAATGATACCATTGTTTCAAACTGCAATTAGAGTTTCTACTATTGATGCATTTGGTGCCTCATGTTAGATGATAGAATGGTTGTTTAATATTTACCCGGTTAGATTTTTAAAAGCATCTAGCATACTCTGTTTCCTCCACATTTTTTTCACTTTCCTTATGCTCTGTTATGCAGAAGTTGTTTCAGATAAGGCATCACAAACTGGGATTTTTTCCTTGGTAAGTCAGGTTCTCTTCACCATTTCTGTGAGTGTGTGCGTGCAAGCTTGTGTGTTAGTAAGAGGAGGAATTCCTTGAGTGGTTCTTAATGACTCACATCTGGTTTTTTAATTGTGCTGAAAGACATTCCAATTTTTGCCTTTCAGATTATTTTCATTTTTGGTTGAAAGATTGGAGAACCTAAAATCTGTTCCATACATTTTGCAAATACTGCACCTTTGGATGGCTAGGTTGGGAAGCCATACGTTGTGCTGCTTTAAAAAAGAGAAATCTGCTACTTCTGTATATGCATTTTGATTCTGTTTGTTCCTCCTTTGGATGGCTAGGGTTTCTAGTTGCCATAATGTGTGACAAGTTAATTTTCTTCCTTCATGGATGAAAATATTGGTATTAGTATCGGTCGTGGCCATATTATTTTTGGACAATACGTATCACCATCAGATATATTGGAAAGAGAAAATTTTCTGAAAATTATAAGCTAATAAAATCGTATCATTTAATATATTAGTTGTATCGTCAGATGTATTAACCAAATATTGGATATATTGACGATACATCACCAATATAGTAATATATCACAATATTGTTGTCGTATTAGGAAACATTAGTATTTTGGAGAGCCTAATACCTATATATATTAGCTAATATTTGCATTTATGGGCCACTTGAATGCTTATGGTTTGATTATTGATGCATTTGGACACGCATAAAATTGCTTTTGTTCTGCAAACTCGCACCTTGCTGTTGAGGAGTTGGTTAATTCATTGATTGGTGTGTGTAATTTTGAGATTTGCAGGAAGACAAGGAGAAAAAGGAGAGACAGCTGCATGATATGGCAGTGATGGTTGAGAGATTGGAAAGTAGTAGACAAAAACTTCTTGCAGAGGTAATATCTCTTAAACGGTTATCTTTGTTCTGTAGGATGTGAATTTCAGTGTTTTTCCTTTTCCATCTCAACCTAAATTAGTGATAATTGGCAGATTGATTCACAATCTTCAGAGATAGAGAAGCTCTTTGAGGAAAATGCTAATATCTCCTCCGCTTATCAAGAGGCTATGGGTGTGGTAGCACACTGGGAGAATCAGGTAATTGTGAGCTAGAAGCTTGCTAGAATTTTACTTGCAGCATTTTTGGGTCATATAAGGAGAATGCTTGTATTATGTGTACGAGGAAGCTTTATTCTCTCTCTCTCTCACACACACACACACACATCCTGTGCTTTTGCTTTATGTTTTGAAATTTTAAATGATAGCTAGGTTAGAGGGTGACCATTGGCACAAAGGTAAGATTTTTTAATTGTGATTTGGTTGTCAAGGGTTCAAACCATAAAAACAGCCTCTTTAGATTGTGCTATGGGTATGACTGTATATTTGATCCTCCCAGGATCGCAATGGGTTAAACCTCATGTATTGGACACCATTTTAATGACAACTGGGTTGCATTCAATCAAAATGTTGTTCCACACTTCTGAATATACAGTCAGGTGCTTCATCTGCTCTGTCTGAGATTACAAGTAGGATGCATAGGGCATAGTTAGAGCTCATGCCAGCTTCAATTGGTTCAGTGCCATCACTAATATAAGCAGATTCTGAATATCATGGAAGGAATGGGATGAATACTTCCATTGTATGTAAATCCATCATTTCATGATTTATTACAAGAAAAGTCGGTAAATCAGACTCTGCTGCAGTGTCAAATTTATGTTGCAATTTTTAATTATGCATGAGCTGGGGTGCTGGTTGAAACAATAAAATTTATGATTATTACTTGCTTTACGTGAATGGTGGTCCTTGTATTTCTTATGTTGCATTTAAATCTGTCGTGTTATTTGTTGTCTGAAGTCTAGTCCTCAAAAGAGGCAATCTGCCTAATGTCATTATATTCCAGGTGATAGAATGTCTCAAACAAAATGAAGAGCTTCGTGGCATGCTGGACAAGATGAGAACCGAGCAGGTCAATGCACTGTCTTCAGTCGGGGCAAATATCTCAAACAACTCACTGGAAGTGCAGGGGAAAAATGAAGCTGAACCCCAAGATTATACCATTGAAATTTTATTGTTAAAGGTTAGTACTCAACTTGAAAACCATGTGGGCTTCTTCCTTTTCTGTTTATCGAGATTGGGGTAAGTTTACTTGAGCAAATGGGGTCAGAAATTTCTCAATCCTCTTAGTTTCTTGTTTTACTTTAACAATTAGGTTGTCAGAATTTAAAATGACAGTATTCAAAACTGCTGGGTCATCATCAAATGAATCCGAACGTTTTTTGCCACCTTTAGCAATATTTGTACCCTCATCTCTTAGTGGTTTTACGCTGCATTTACTTGCAAAATGTGCCATTTGCAAATTTACTATTATCTGAATTCTCATTTAGGGTCAACTTGCAAAAGAGCAGAGCAGAGCAGAGACACTGGCAGCAGAGGTCATGCAGCTCTCGGTCCGACTTAAACAAGCCACGCTTGCATACAGTGGCCTTGCTCGCCTGTAAATTTTTGGTCTCTTTCTTCTATGTTTATTTTTTTTAGGATTTGATATACTAATCTGAAATGGATCCTCTGCGAAATGGAGTTGTTTCTGTATGATCGGGTGGCGACGAGTTTGAGTCATAGAAATGGCCTCTTGCATGATATAAGGTATATTATACACAATTGACCGAAAGTGATCTGACCCTTGTCCAGACCCCACATCGAGGGGAAGCTCTGTGCACCAGGATGCCATTTTTCATCTATTAATCTAATTTCCCTGTTGGGAACTCTGAACCGAGCTTTTGTTGAAAATTTTGCAGCTATAAACCCGTGTTGTGCAATATCCAGAGCAGTCTGATCAAAATGAAGCAGGAGGGCGCTCGGGCTGTGAAGTGATATGCAACACTATAGTTGCTAGTAGGTGAGTTGTGCACCCAGTTTTTCTCTCTTTAAGTGGTTAAATTACAAGAGGCATTATACAATTAATACAGATGAGGAAAAGCAAAAACTGGTTGTTTCATAACTATTCTTCATCCTTCCCATTTAGTAGTTGATTTTTTCCGGTAAAGAGTTACATTGTGTGGCCATGACACATGCAAACATGATTCTGAACATCTCTAAGGCCAAGTTGTTCTTGATCCTTAACATCAGTACTTTCAGTCAGGGCCGGTTTCTTGGGGATGATAGCGGAGGTGGTTGGTGCCGGCGGTGGTGGGTTTTATTTGGCTTTCTGGTTATGTGCTTCTTAAAAAGGTTTAATAGATTGCTTCCCTTATCCACCTAACCTTTGTAATAAAATCATGTAAATACCTCTTTCAAGACGGTGAAGATCTTCATCTACTTGTCAAGCAGATTCTCCACGGAAACAGACTCATCCCAGCAATCAGTTATAACACCGTGAGCAAACGAGACTGCATGATTACATACAAAAATATGAACAGGGCCAGCTTCAGAAAATCCCAAAAAAAAAAAAAAATTCCCATCAGCAAGATTGCAAAACAGCATTTACGTAACTGAATTGACAATGAAATGCAAGCTATCAATTCCTGTTATTGCTGCCACAAACCCATGAAACCAAAAATTCAACCCCCCTCACCCCAAAAAGACAAAAAAAAAAAAAATTACGGCAAACAAAATTAGGAAAATGGATAATTCCGAGGAATAATTGTTGGGATTCAAAATACATATATTACAAGTGCAGTAGAGCAGATCCTGAGTCTCCTGTTAATTGTCAATTAATCTCCCAAGTGAGCGCAGGGAAGAAAAATGTGCAACCAAGTTATATAATAAAGTGAATTATTTTCAATTAAGAGAAAATTTACAAGACAAATTTAAAAAAATTATTAAATGTATGTTTACAAATAACTTCCTCTTAGAATCTTTCACAATAATCCATATGTAATCGGTTAAAGTAACACTTAATATTATATTTGGCAACTTTCTAGATAAGAATATAATAAAAAAAAGAGTTATCAATCCATAATACATTCTATGGCTAAGGTTAGAAAAATATATTCATGGGAAATGATGGAACTTGAATTGAAATTCAATCGGATGGTAAAATATTGTCATTTTTTTCGTTTTTATCTTCTCTTTCTTTTTACCACACCTTTATCTTAAAATATCTCAAAAACTGTCTTAAAACTACATCAAAACACTTTATACAAACTCGAACACTCATGTGCATCAAGCGCAATAAGAAGCAATGGGTTGTGTTAGGTGTTACGGTCCAAATTTTATAGCTATAATCCTGTGCGGTGCGTCCATTCCTATTGGGAGTTAGTCGCTAGTTAAGTTGACCTCTGAATATACTTAAATGTCATCGTTGATTTTGGAACTCAAATATAAAAATTATGGTAGTATCGAGTATATTGAATATAAGTAAGTCGCTAATTAAAAATATAAAAAATATAAGTAATCAATCAATGGTAATGGGTAATAATCGTATATAAAAGAAGATTTTTAAGAATTTATTTTTTCATATAGAGATTTTTAGACTTTTTATCTTTGACGCTAATATATATTAAATGTTTTTAACTTTAATAATTGAATATTTAATTTTTTTAAAATTACTAAAATTTAAATTAAATTAATCTAAATTTTTTTAAAAAAAATAAATATGTAAAAAAATTATATAAAAATCTATATTGCTCAATTTAGATTCTAACATTTTTTTCCTACCAAGCTATTGATATCGTCATTGAATTGATTTTTAAGATACCTTTGACCTCTTACCTTTTCAGTCTCATATTTTTAGTAAATTTTTAACTTATTTCTTCTATTGGTTTTTTCTTTCATTTCACAAGCACTTTTTTCTTCTGCCTTTTAGTTGATGTGGTCATCTTCCCTTTGGTAATAACTTCTTCAACTTCCGGTACTAGTGGTAGTTTTAGTGTAATGTTGGTGCACCGTGATAGATTATTTAAAGGTTCTTCCATGTTAAGATAATGCAGTTTTAAACAACTCATATGGAAATTGAGTGGATTTTCATCAATTTTGGAGGATTTATTTTATGTAAGACCTTCTCTACATGAGTAACGACCTAGATAGAACTTTCATATTTCTGTAAGAGGCATTTGTCTCTGCTTCTAACGAATCTCTTTTGCTATTGGAGAAAATTTACCAATAAAAAATCTACCACATTGAATTACATAGGTCACTTATTTTCATCTGCCCAATTCTTTATTCGATGAGACGCTTTATTCATGTAAGCATTGGCAATGTTCGTACTCTATATTCAATTCTGAGCAAAATTATAAATACAAAGAGACTTCCCTTTGTAAAGCTCAATCATAATATGTGAAAGAAACAAATGTTTATCTGTTACAATCTCAAAAATATTTTTATTTGAAGAAGAGTTTTTTTTAATATTAAAATAAAATTAAGTAATATCAAGAATCTTTACTAAATTCATCTAATTAGCACTCACAAGATGTCGTAGGTACTCTTGCAGCAGGCCACTGAATCTCTCCGTTTAGCTGTTAATTTGAAAATGATAACTCGATGAGATATTTAATTTTAAATCGTATAGTCTAAAGAGTTCTGATCAAAAGGCTCCGATAAAGCGATCATCTCTATCACTCATATTATTTTGGGACATTTCTAAATATTTGATAATGTGTTTAAAAAAATGACATTATTTTATTTCCTAAATAATCTCTTGATATCGGAACGAAAATAACGTATTTTGAAAAGTGGTTTAAAACCACCAAAATATATATGTACTCACCAACTTTGGGCAGCTATGTGATGAAATCTAGAGAAACACTTGTTTGGGGTCTATTATATACATTAAAGGTTTCAATAACTCTGCCGGCTTCTTAGTCCAATATTATCTTCTTGAAATGTGATATATGTTTTCATGTAGCTCATCACATAATCATTCATTTTGGGCTAATAATGTCCATTTTTAGTAGGCTCAGAGTATGTTGTCAATCTAGGTGACCAGCCTATAGAACATCATGACACTCTGTAACGAATATCTTCCTCAATCCTTCAACCTTGTGTATAAAAATATAGTGTCCTCTTGTAAAAATCAATCCATCGTTTACCTAAAATCTCCAAGTTTTGTCTTCCAGAGTAAGTCATAGTAGAGTCACAAACATTCAACTCTTTTCAAAGTTTAGCTTTACCTATTCTTTGATGGTTATGGCAATACCGCTTGTCGATAGATGAACTACTCAAGGTGAGGTGACGAGGACTGGTCTTCTACTAAGAGCATTTGTAGCCTAGTTATAGCGTTTGATTTTATATTCTAGCTCCAAATTGAATTCCGATAAGAACTTCTACCACCGAGCCTGCTTTAACATTAATTTTGGTTGTGAGAGGATATAACTAGCAACAGTGTTGTGGTGACTCGGACCCTAGTCCGCAAACCGGCCACGTAGAAATATCTCCAACTAATCGAAATCATCAATTATCCATCATTAAATCAACCATCCATTAATATAAATGAATTCAAAATTTAATACATCAATTAATATCAATTCTCCAAAAACATAGGATAACAATATATCTGATAATCCACTAAAATTAAGGGACATAATCTCAACTATAAATATCCAATCACTTTATAAAAAAATAATAATGAAAGAAATATTTTTTGCTCTCACTCATAAGCCGCTAACTCTAGAATTGCCACTATCTAGTACACAACGATAATCTCACAAATCCCGACTAGCACCTACAATATCTCTTCAATTTGAAGTTAGGAAAACACAAAAGTGAATTGAATACCTAATATGTAAATATAATCGATCATATAAAAATACAAGTATTTTGGATTATAACATTAAATGTATAAAATTAATAATCACATACGATATGTAACCTACTATTTAAAACTCAATAACATGTATCTACCACCCAAAAACCATATGATTAATTGGACGTTAGAATACAATATAGATTTTACTGAATCTAGTCATCTTAATATGAGGTCAACACTGTATGAGATAACAATAATATCTATAGATCTTATTCTGCTATAATGAATCAAAAGTCGTGTATTTATGTTCTCAACAGTTGGATAAGTACCATGAGATTATCCGGTATCTATAGTATTCTTACTACCTCTACAACCTTCCATAGGTTGTACCTGTAGTATACTCATACCACCTATGATACCCCTCGTCAATGATATCCCTAATATTATCCTCTACAATGGTCATTGGGTTATAAGCGTCTCTTTTCAATATCAACAGCCAACCTCCGGAATGAAATTGGTATCGAAAAAGTATAAATTACTCTAAGATCTCACAGACTCTCATTTGTCCGGTTACCGTACAATCTTTACATACTCTTCTTTACATATCTATAGAGTACCAATAAATTATATACACAAGATTAAAGTTAACGCAAAGAACCAATAATCACAGAAATTGAGAAAATTAAAGGAATGTTGGAATATCTAATCGAGCCTTTTAATAATTTATTTGATCATCACCAGTACTCTTGATATACCAATCTAAATTCTAAGGCTATGAAATAGCTCCCAATCCATCTCTACCAAACACATAACATGATTATTTATCACGTTTAGACATTTTGGCTAATTCAATAAGGGTCCCAATCAAAATAATAAATTATCATTAATTTCCTCCATATGTTGAATTATAATTTTAAGTATATAAATACATCATATACTTATATATATACCTGGAGCATATCACATATTTCCTTGTACAAATAAACATATCTATACATACACACATCACATGCTCACCCCTGTACGTATGTATACATGTATACCTACACATATATATTTTACATCCTGCTCTTTTATATACATATACATGAGCACTTGTATATACACACCTACACACGGCTCACGCACACACATACATATAAACCCATACATACTTCCGTAGCATATGCATATATCCACTATCGTATACATATATATACAGCCCTCTCTCTCTCTCTCTTTCTACACACACACACGTATAAACATCCGTATAAACATACATATATGTATACAAATATTTGTATACCATATAATTGTATATACGCACGCATACCCATTCTGTAACCATCTCTAGATTTCGATCGCCCAAACAGGGCGCATGCTCTGTTTCTCTCCTCTATCATTTTTGCACCAAAAATGTGAAATCCAAACCTTTAAAATCTCAATTTGTAATACAAAGATAGTTTATAGTTTAACTTATTAATTATCGTGCCTCAAATTACCATAAGCCCTCGGATTTTTCTTCATTTCTCACCGCCACTGTTCTTCCTCAATTTTTCAATTTACATAAACGAGTGCCAATTTTTTCAAAATCAAGATATGGAAGCAATATAATAATGTCAAAAGGAAGAAAAGAAGAATTTACTTGCCTCAATTTTATGCATTTCTTCTAATGACAGCTATGGCAGCAGTTTACCCTTTGCACTTCCGTTTCGTTCTTCCACCTTTTTCCTTTCTCCTTTCCCTACCCGATACTTTAAATAAAAGAGGGAAGCCACATCTTCCATTTTTGCTCGCCGACTTCCTCCCTCCTACGCTGAACGGTTTGGCGCCGCGCCTCGCTCTCTCTATTCTACTTTCCTTCTTCTTCTTCTTTCTTTCTTTTTTTCTTTTTTCTTTTCCTTCTTTCATTCTTTCTTTTTTTGTTTCCCGATGGTTCACTTGATTAGTTAGATATATAATTAAGTTAATTCAATTAAACCCACTAATTACTCTAAACTCAAACTAATGACCCAAATATCCAATTCTAATTTATCGATCTTGATGGGGCCCATTATAACGGCCCACAAAGCACGGCCCAAACGGAAGGCCCAAGATCAGAAGGCCCAAGGATTGCGTCCATGGACCAAAAAGGCCGCACGGCCCAGAAGGACCAGAAGTGCAGGACCGCGTCCGAGCGGTCGAGACCACAACGACGAGGACAACCCCACTCGCGGTCGAGAGCGCCAGCTCAGCGAATCTCGCCCATTTTCAAGACACCTGCAGTTGCAGACAGGAATCTCTGCAAAGCACGCCTGGTCAGATCACAGCCAGCACCTAGGCTCTACGCCACCTAGCGCATTCAGAGCCTCCCACCGCCTTTAACTTCCACCAATGGGAGGCCATCGACTGTCCCCACCGTCCGATGGCCGCCACGTGTCCCCATCTCAATGGACTATTTCGCCTATAAATACCCAGCAATGCTCCAATCCTCGTAAGGGGTTTTTTTGATGGAATCAACATCCGGCTTCTCCTCCCAGAACTCGAACAAGAGCGAGCAAAACAAAGCCCCCTAGTGAGTGTAACCT
>JAOVVI020002277.1:0-21538 GCA_028571085.2 Nepenthes alata
GAGCGCACGACGATGAGCAACAGGAGTGGCTAGATCTATTTTTGCCGCCTGCTTGCCATGCTCGAGTGCACTATAGGTGCCGTGCTGTTGGCTGCGCACCAGCAAGCAGCAGCCTATTTTTCCCTCTATTTTACTTCTGATATATTTTCTTTTGCATACATTAAACCTAGTCTTGATTATTGTAATATTAATTACCTCAACATTATCATGTTTTAAAATTAGAACCTCACAACTCTCCCATACTTATAAAAATTCCATACTCAAAATTTAACGAATCTTAGGAATTAATTAAACTTACGTACCTCAAAAAAGATGGAGATACTTGTCTTGACTCTCCTCCTCCCTCTCCCATGTTGCTTCCTCGCAGGAATGATTCCTCCACAAAACTTTCACTAGAGGAATGGTCTTTGAATGCAGGATCTGATCCTTTTGATCTAAAATCTCCATTGGCTCCTCCAAATATGATAAGTCTTCCTGTTTAGCTAAAGGGGCATAATCTATGATGTGCGTTGAATCATAGACATACTTCCTCAATATCGAGACATGGAAGACATTGTGCACCACAGCCAAAGTCGGCGGCAACGCCAAATAGTACGCCACTTCACCAACTCTCTCAAGGATCTCAAAGGGTCCAATAAATTGCAATTTTAGCTTCTCCTTGACACAAAATCTGGAAACTTGCTTCCACGGTGACACCTTGAGGAAAAAAAAATCGCCAACCTTGAATCTAAACTTGGATCTTCTCTGATCGGCATAACTTTTCTGTCGACTCTGGTTGATCTTCAGCTTCTCAAAAACCACCACGATCTTTTTCGATGTTTCCTGAATTACATTAGGACCCAGCAAACATCTATCCCACGTCTCCTCCCAAAGGATAGATGATCGGAACTTTCTACCATGAAGTGCCTCAAAGGGAGCCATACCGATGCTCGCTTGAAAACTATTATTGTAAGCAAACTCAGCCAATGCCAGGTGGCCATCCCAATTCCCTCTTATTTCCATCATCGGGGCTCTAAGCATAACCTCTAATATCTGAATTGTCCACTAAGACTGGCCGTCTGGTCAGAGGGTGATACGCAGTACTGAATTTCAGGTTCATCTTTAGTTCCCGGTGTAAACTCTCTCAAAACTTAGAGGCGAATCGTGGATCACGATCGGACACAATAGATACTGGCACACCATACAGTCTAACAATCTCGTTAATGTACAATTGCACCAGCTGATCAATGGCTAAGAAATGAGCCGACTTTGTTAGCAGATCCATGATGACTCAAATAGCATCATGATTCCTTGGGGTCCTAGGCAAGCCTAAAACAAAATCCATAGAAATATTTTCCCACTTCCAGCTCGGAATGGGCAAGGGTTGCAATACACCCATGGGCTTCCTCCTGTCAGCCTTCAGCTGCTGACAAATAAGACATCGATCAACAAAGGCAATAATCTTCCTCCGTATATTTCTCCACCTGAATATTTTTCTCAAGTCCTGATACATCTTGTTTATGTCAGGGTGAATCATATACCTAGTCCTATGAGCATCCTTCATGATTTCCTCCTTCAAGTCCTTGTTGTTAGGTACACACAAACGGTCCCAGAAGCACATGACCCCATCAGCACGGATACGAAAATCTCTTCGGGAGTCTCGAGTCAGGTCTCCAATAATGTCCATCAATAATGGGTCACTTGCCTGCCCTTCCTTAATCCTATGAAGGATCTTGGGTTGCACATGCAAAAAAGATAGCATCATCCAATATCCTTTGACATAGTGCTGGATATCACAAAACTTTAAACAATCCAACATCTCCATCTATTTGACATGCAACCTCGCTATAAGATTGGTTTGACGGCTCAAGGCATTTGCAACTACATTTGCCTTCCTGGGTTGATAGTGAATCTCACAGTCATCATTTTTAAGAAATTCGATCCACCACTACTACCTCGTATTCAACTCTTTTTGTGAGAATAAGTACTTGAGTTTGTAACGGAATGGGTCCTATCTTTTAAGACCTTTCGTTAATAACATAATAAACTAATGCTCCAAATTTAAGAGATTAATTTATGCAAAAGATTGGATAAAATTTCTTCTAAAAACGGGCTAAAAATCATACAAATAACCTGTATAAACACCCTGCAATACATATAAACCATCACAATTCATCCACAGAATTAACATATGTCATATCATCATGGCTTTAACACTGTATTCCTAATTACCATATTAGATCTAAAAGAGATGTCATCTAAGATGAAAATAAAAATCCAAAATCTAAAAACAATGCGGAAGTAACTATAACCATATGTCAACCTGCAGAAGTAAAAATAATATTTTCATCACAATAAAAGATGTAGTACATCATCATAATATACTATGTTCATTCAAAAACTAATCATATGCATTCAGGATTCTTAAAAGTCTCCAAAATCTTTAAAGGTATTCAAGCCCAACAAGCTTTCTTCCTTCTAGCTAAATCCTATCTTCAATCATTGTTAGGCTTTAACTTATCTGGAGGGGAACAAAAAGTAAGGAGTGAGCTCACAAGTCAGCAAATGTACCCGAAATCGCTTGAATATACATAAATATTATGACAACATGCGCATATAAAACAACAATTAAACATATAAGAAATTTAAGAATCGAATATGTATGTGGGCGAGGCATAAACATGAAATCAAAGCATAATCATAAGAAAGGTTCTTGGTTCTTAAAACTTGGATAAAAAACTCAAATTCTTCACTTATTCTTAGTTCTATGTACTTATCTAAAAATAATGCAATCATAATTTCTTTTCAAATTCTCACTTTGAAATACAAATCCCTCTTCTTTTGCATCGTGAAGGCTGGATATTCTCACATATCCCTCATCTTTTGCATCAAGAGGGTTGGATGTTCCAATTATCAATTTAGAATAGAAATCCTTCCTTTTTTACATTTTGAGGGATGGATTTTTCTCAAATTCATAATTCAAATACAAATCCCTCATCTTTTACATCATGAGAGTTGGATGTTTTCTCAAATTCTTAATAAATTATTGGGCCGCATAACTTGTATAGAAAATTTTGGATAAAATTCTTTAATAAGCTTAAACTTTTTACTAAATAAAAATTTACCTCCAAACTCAAAATTTACAATAATTTATATCTCCATTTTTTATCTAGGGTTTTGGGCAAAACTTTTAGACACAAATCGAATACAAAACGTAAGCTAAATAACCAAACCAAAGCCATACATCATCATACTTAAGCATAAACTCGAAATCTAATCATAAAATCACGAAGAACAAACAATATTCATGGCAAATATGAGAGGAGAAAGTTTTAGAGCATAAATACCAAAGTGGGAATATTAAAAAGTGTTCAAAAGGGTAAATAAAGCTTGGGGTACACTTGTCACAACTTGATGTACTGATTTCCTTACTCTGATCAGACCGAAAATGGCAAAACATCCCTTCTTTATTCATCTTTCCTATTCTCCTCCCTTTTTCTTTCCTTCCCTATTGCTCGTGTCATGCCCCCTTCTCTCTCTCTCTCCCCCTTCTTTCCCTTTTTATAAACACAAAATAAATTGGTGGGAAGGTTTTAGAGTGTTCTCGAGCACCGCTCGAGCGCCAAGGTACGACATTTTCTTTTTCTCGCTTGGATGGAACCTCGGGCACGACATTCTATTTTTTGCGCCTAAGTGGTGCCATGGGCGCAAGTCGGGCGCAGGTCAGGCCCACCTCAAGACTACAAGAAGCCTACTTTGCGTGTTCGCCATCTGAGATCCGTTTTAACCATTCTAATCCAAATTTTCATATCCTTGGACCCTAGTTTTGATTATATAACTTTAATAAGCTATGATTATCATAATTTAAAACTTAAAATCTTATTTATGGATTAATATTTTACGGTTTACAACTTCACTTACTCATCTTACCAATTTTGGATATTTGAGCTTTTCAAATCAATTCCTTTTGTACCCTTTGACCACAATTCACCTATTTTAACTCAATTACCTCCCAATTATCATATTTTGAAAATCCGTAACCTCACTACTACATTTTCCACATCGTGGAAACCGGTACTTGACATACTCTAAACTTAATTATGTTAACTTAATGACTAGGAATTACTATGTTTTGAAACCTGAGTCATTACAGTCTCCCCCACTTATAGAAATTTTATCCTCAAAATTTAACAAACCTCAGAGAAAAACTTCCTAACATCCCTAAGTCACTTTCATCATTAAATGATTTCCTAGGAAACCTTAAGCATTCAAATTATTCTAACCCTTATTACCCAATATGTTTTATCCGAATCTAAATTCATCATGTGTGAAAGCAACCGAATGTATTGATTACTTCTCCAATCTAGTTCAAAACCTTAAATGGGTTAATGATTGCTTATCTCCATTCACGCTAAGCCTTGAAAATGAGCATTTCTTCCAAACCTCAAAACCTTAACGTATATGGGTTCACTACACTATTGCTGCACAACTTTGATTACTTATATGAATAAATCATATGACTATAATTTCACCACCGTATTTGATGTAACTTAATACCCAAAATTTTTTGATCGGACTTGACTAAGATTCTTAGCAAAATCTCCAATCACAATTAAACTTCAAAAATAGAGTACTTTGGATTCTCATTATTTTGTCAGTATGTCCTTAAACTGACATTTCTTTAGATTACCAAATCCATATTAACAAGAGTGGGCGATTTATCAGACATTTAACAAATGCCTGCATATCCTTGAAATGCATAGCCATTCACTGCTAGCCTCTTCAATCTCATTCGAAACCTATGGACATTGTGAACCTACATACGCTTCCGCTACTTTATCCTCAGATTACAGCTAGATTAGAAATGATAATTATAAAAGTCTCCCAAGAATTTGATATAGCCTTAGGTTATCATCCAAATCTCACAACCCAAATACTAGCAATTTTAAGATCTCACTGGCATATCGATGAGTCTATTGATTAGCTCCAGACTTGTCCTCTGTAATTCACAATGAGTGGATCATTCAAAGTGTCCTGAAACACAACCATAAGGACTTATTATTTCAAAATTTCATGATGCCGATATTTTGATTATGATTCTGCCCCTCAATTTAAAGATACAACATCCTATTACTGTAACATGGGGCCTACTCATGATTTACCTCTAACGTCTCCTACAAAGCATCGAAGGTAGATTAAATTAAATCTAAAGACTCCATCATCCTTTGCACATATTAGGATTCGTTATCCTTAATGACATGTAAGTTCATCTCTACAATTGCTTAGCTAGGTCTATCCACTTACAATACCATAGGATTATCTTTCCTTGGTAACATAACTATTTTGGCCCATAAAATTATTAAATCAGGAAACATAGTTCAAAGTTTTCCTCAAAAAGTCTCATTACTTATCTCATTCCTCCTTTATGATACATTTCTTCAAACCTTCAAAACCATGGGTTAATCTATCCCCACAAACAACACCTATAATTATCCCTAAGGTAAGGACCTCATCGGCTTATTCCGATAATGAGCGAAACAATTTCAAATCATGAGCGACTCTCCCACTTATGTTGAGGGTAGGAACTTATTCAAAACATTACATCCTACCATAACCTACCAAACCCATCAGGTGTCAACTCAAACAAAACAGCCAACAATTTATCCTTAATTCCTCGAAAGCGACCTTCACATAATCTATTCTTATAAATACTGATCGCTCCTAAGCTGAACGACTCATGGCTCTATGATCCTTGGGAAATACTTATCAAATACTAGGAAGACCTTATACCTTTACAACATTAATTAGTTTTCCCAATTAGCCACCACTTTATTCCCAAAAATTCAAATCATGCTATCGAAGATGCCAACTGTGATGGATCATATGTTTTGCTGAAAATCTGACAGAGTTTCCTCTGTAATACGGCCGTCAAACTATACACCTATGAAATATCCTATACAACACAATATATCCAATAATCCCAACCTCTGACAACCTGCAACAATCACAACACAACACTACACAAGATCCCAATGCCACTTGCTGCATAAGGCATTTCCTTAACTAAATTTGCTTTCTTTTCCTCCAATGAACATTCGATGGATTGCTTTTTACAATTCATAAAATTCACAAAAGAATACAAAGATACAACCATGGGACAACAATATAACATACAAATCATGATGAAATAAGAGAATACATAAATTCCAAATTAAATAAAAAAGAAATATAAATAAAAGAATACCTTCATCCACATTTGAGGGTGCCTCAGTGTCTTGGATAGTTACCGCAAAAGTTTTTGCTTGAACAGTAGGCTTCTTTGCTTCAAGCTTCTTGGGTAGTGGACAATCTTTGATTCGGTGACCCTACTATCTACAATTAAAATAGGTCCCTATCATTTTATAATAGGACTTCCCAACATGCTTCTTCCCACACAAAGCACAATCAATTACTGACCCCAGGGAACTCATCATTGACTGAACCTTAGTGATACTCTCCCCATTGTCTGATATCTTTGTTCTCTTGGAAGGCTCTGAGGGTCCTAAACCTAATCCCATACTAGAACCCATCCAACTAGCCACCCTCTTAGCGAAGAATCTTCGATTTTCAAGTTCCTTTTCAAATATCAGAGCCCTATCCAGGATGTTAGCATAAGTCTGGAGCTTTTGTGTCACAAAATGCCTTCTAATTTCATCCCTTAACCCTTACTGAAAATTTTTTGGTTTTCTCAATTCATCCTCTATGATATATGTCGCATATCAGGACAATTCAAAAAACTTTGCATCATATTTTGCTACTGTATGATTCCCTTGTCTAACCGCATAAACTTTTGTTCTTTCTGATCCTGAAGATTAGGAGGGAAGTATTTTCCCATGAAAGCTTCTTCAAACATCTCCCAAGTAATTTCTTCATCAGGAACTCCCAAAGCCCTTTTCTTCATAGCACACCAACTATCAGCCTCCCTTCCAATTTGTATGCTGCAAATGTAACTTTCTCCTGCTCTGAATATTGAATAACTATAAACACATTCTTCAATCTCCGAATCCAAATATCAGTTTTTATGAGATCAGATTCTTTTAGAAATTTAGGTATACACTCAACTATTAATCTTTCATATGCTGTCAGGCCGGGATTCACTGGGGCCAGATTTAGAACAAGGACTGGAGCTGTTTTATGTTGCTCCATTTTTTCAATTATGTGGGCCATTCTTCCCAACAAATTCAAATATTCTGCCTCTCGGTCTTGAGGGGCACTAATATCAGCTCGATTGTTTGTGTCTCTTCTATGCACCATCTAAAAGTACACAACCAGATATCAGAATATATAAACCTTGTAAGGAAAAGGAATAACAATTTATGCAATACATTTCAAAGTTGACCCTAAGGTTATCACCTAAACCATATATAAAATCTTATCTATTTGTCCTTAACTCACCTTAACCCAGAACAGATTACCTGATCCTTAGACCCGAAATCGATTAGCTTAGACCTGAAATTAATGTCAATCAACTTAAATACTAATCCCAACTAAATCCTAATCTAGCTTATGCAAACGAGGATACCTAGGACTATCCAATCTAACTTGATCATTCTACACTTTTATCTACTTATTTGATCAATTTTAATCAATCCTAAGTTTTCGCATACAACTCAGATCAAATATAAGGCATCTCTTCTTTCTGATACCATTTATAATGGAATGAGTCCTATCTTTTAAGACCTTCAGTTAATAACATACTAAACTAATACTCCAAATTTAAGACATTAATTTCTGTAGAAAATTTGATAGCGTTTCTTCTAAAAACGGGCTAAAAACCATACAAATAACCTATATAAACACCTTGCAATACATATAAACCATCATAATTTATCCACAGGATCAACATATACCATATCATCATGGCTCCAATACAGTATTCCTAATTACCGTATTGGATCTAAAAGAGATGCCATATAATACCAAAATAAGAATCCAAAATCCAAAAATAATGCGGAAGCAACTATAACCATATGTCAACCTGTGAAAGCAAAAATAATATTTCCATCACAATATAAACATACTACATCATCAGAATATACTATGTTCATTCAAAAACTAATCATATATATTCAGAATTCTTGAAAGTCTCCAAAATCTTCAAAAGTATTCAAGCCCAACAAGCTTTCTTCCTTCTAGCTAATCCTATTTTCAGTCCTTATTAGGCTTCAACTTATTTGGAGGGGAACAAAAAGCAAGGAGTGTGACGAAACAACCATATTTCACCATATATGACCTCGGTCAACATCCTGACCGTCCAAGGATTTTAGGTCGGTCGGCCAGATACGTAAGTTCATAAACAAATTGAGATGCCACTAGGAACCACAACTTCTTCCCAATAAAATTTAGCAGAAGCACATAATTTTCCCGTTAATTAATATAATAGAATCGTTTTAGAAAATTTTCCAAAAGAACAAAAAGAGATTTACATCAATATCACTCATGCACTGCTACTTAATTCTCGATCAGTCTTCTGCCTAACTAGTCCATCAGACTTCATTCTTTCTCGTTCGGTATAAACTTATCATTGTCTGAAAGAAAACAGAGGGAGTGAGCTAAAGCCCAGCAAAATACCCATGAGAAAAAGTCATGCATCATCATAATCTGGGTAGAAACGGACAAAACGTAGTGAAAGAATTTAGGCATGCAGATCATGAAACATGGCCGGAGTCAAATTCATAAAAACATGAACTGAAGTCATTTTCACGCAAATTGGTTTCCAGAGCATGTTTTCTATTTCAAACCAAATTTTGTCAAAAGCTAGCTACATTTAAGGTTCGTAACTCTTGACCAAAAAACGTCTACATTTAAGGTTTGTAACTCTTAACCAACATATCTCAAATAGCGGCTACATTTAAGTTTTACAACACTTGACCCACTTGACCATCAAATCCCATAAATGGCTATATTTAAGGTTCATAGCTCTTGACCAGCAAACAGCTACATTTAAGGTCCGTAGCTCTTGACCAGCATATCCTAAATCACGTCTACATTTTTGGCCTACAGCTCTCGGCCATCAAATCTAATTTCAAAACCATGGGCTTCCAAAAGTGCGAAGTTCTTATCAAACCAATAGGCCAAAGTTCTTCATAGATGTAAATAATCGGGCTGTTTAGACATGTGAAAAGCAATTAATGGAGTTTTTCCATGATTCAAATAACCAGACTTCGTTAAATATGCAAATAACCAGACTTATGCAAATAACCGAATTTCATGCAGATATGCAAATAATCAGACTTCATGCAAATAACAAAATAGACGGACTTCATACAAAAAGTAATTAACCAAGGTTTTTAAATGATATATTCATAAGCATTAACAACATGCATAAAGCAATTACCTTATCATGCTTCACGTAGATATATAATAGAGAGAGAGAGCATGAAAACAACCAGACTTTAAACATAAATTTATCAAAAATGTTGGGGTACACTTGCCTAAAATCTGATCTATGAACTCCCTTATTTGGCCTGAAGTTCTTTTCTTTCTTCCTTTCGTCACTTACGTGCCTTTTCTACTTAGGTTTTCTAAACTCCCATCCCTTACCCCCACATCAGTATTTATAGGCAATGTGGGTAGGAGGGAGTAGGTGGGGTAGATTACCTCCTACCGATATTTTATTCATATCTTCTCTTCTAGAGACTTCCTGGGGTAGGTGGGGCAGGTCACATTCTTCAAATATTTTTTTCTTATTTCATCTTCTAGAGGATTCTAGATTATTCAAGTAGGTGGAAGTAGTTCACCTACTCTGGCTGAACACTCGGTCTCCAGAAACTAAATCTTATATGGATTTCATTTTTAGAATTTTACTCTATCGTCTCTAGATATTTACTTAATCATCTCCAAAAATCGTCTCCAAATTTTCTCTAAATCCTCTCTTAGAAATTTACTCCAAGTTTCTTCTTCAAAAATTCACTCTCAATTTTCTCTCCGGAAATTCACTTAATCTTCTTCCAGAAACCCACTCGATTCTCTCTGAAAATTATCTCTGGAAACTTACTCAATTGTATCCGAAAACTTAATCAATTGTCTCTGAAAATCGTCTCTGGAAACCCCTTCTGAATTCCTCTCCGGAACACCTCTTTAGATAGCCATCTCAGGAAATCATCTTCGGATTATCATCTGTGGAAATCATCTTTGGATTATTGTCTCCAGAATTATGGTCTCTGAAAATCATTGTCTTTGGAATTATCGTCTCTGGAAATCGTTTAATCCTGTTCAAAAATGGTTTCCAGAAAGACATCTCCGAAAATCATTCAATATTGCCAGGAAATGGTCTTCGAAAAAACGTCTCCAAAATCTTATTTAATCATGTTCGGAAAACATCTCCGGAAGAATTGTCATTCGAGCTGGTCAACGTTCCCTTATTCCAGTCAACTCACCATTCATCCTAATCGGCCATTTCCATCACATGAATACTAGGCTAGTTCCTCACAAGCATCCCGGGCAGATTGTCATATCGGCAATTTGTGCATTCCAACAAATTGTGCATACCAGTCATCCTTAGTGTAAATTAATTCCGGTAATTTCATCCAACACGCAAACTGGCCTCTTTGCCAATTTGTTCGGTCAACGAGTCGACCGAATATTTTGACAATCGGGCATTTAGCCAGTCACTCTAAAATGCCGGTCAACTACTTCAAATTTTCAGTCAACATAATCACACTTATTCATCAAATTTTTCGGTCAACTAATATCACCAAAATTTATCTCCAAATTTTTAGTCAAACTTCTCCAAATTCCCGATCAACTAATATTACCAAAATTTACCACCAAATTTCGGTCAAACTTCTCCAATTTTTCGGCCAACTTTTTCATTTTTTTTCCTTAGATAATTTATTGGCTATTATGATAATTCTACATAACTTAATATCTTTATGTAAATTAATTAAACCAAATCTTAATTATACGACCATAATTACGATTCTTGAAAATCGGGACATTTCAAGAAGTGAGTTAACAGTTTAGCAAATATATACAAAATTGCAAGAATATACATAATTATTATGCAAACATGCGCATATGAAATGACAATTAAACATATAAGAAATTTAAGAATCAAATATGTACGCGGGCGAGGCATAAACATAAAATCAATGCATAATCATAAGAAAGGTTCTTGGACACATCCTATCCACTATTCAAACTCAAAATGAGATGCCGTCTAGTACTTGTACAAATTAAAAATAAAATAGTGGAAGCAAAATTAGATCCATAAGGTAATCCTATGGAAGCAAATACAGTAACCCAACATAAAATATAATATGCAATGACTATAATATATAATTTTCATCTACAAAATTCGCTAATTACATTTGCTATTATCAAGCTCCAAAACTTCTTCAAAGGACTTTAGGTCTCCACTTAGCTTCCTTGTCTATGTCCTTCCTTCACTCCTGCTTATTAGGCATCAGCTCTATGGCCTCGTCTGGAGGGAAAAAAAATAGAAGAGTGAGCCGAAACCCAATAAGGTACCATAAAACATGCGAATGTGAAATCTTTGATACAGAATATGAATACAGTAGTAGAAATCATGGGAATTGCCAAAGAACATGAACACATACAAAACCACGAGAAAAGCATAAATCGATATGAATATGTATCGAAAATCATCAATCAGTATCAAATCTCACTTATTCTTCAAAATTCTAGTTCGTTATTCTAGATATCCAACTAGTATACCCTACTAGCCGAGGGGGCGAATAATTTAGGATAGATTATATTCAATCCACACAATCAAAGGCTAAAGGTTCGATAACATTTATTTAACATTTATTTCTATTTCATTTCATCCACGATTTCAAAGGTTTGATAGTCTCTATCCTCTGATTACGCCCTAAGGAGGGGCGGACCACCTATCACTCCATGGAGGGAGTTATCCTCGATTACCACTGTATCGTTCTAAGGCATGCCGGAGAAACTGCACTACAGTTCTAAGTCTGATTTTCTTACCAATTTAACTTAGCTTAATGCATTTGCTCATGATTTCATAGTCAAAATTTATCATATCTCAAGGCAAAGTCAAAATTCATACAATTAATCTTTCAAACAATTTCAGAAGGCCTCTATAATTTGATATTACAGTTCCATGCAAAGTTTTCAGAAACAAATCGTTTAATAAATTTTATGAAATCACCAAATAATACTTATATCTCAAGATTTAAGGTTTTTAAACATTAAATCCCAAATTTTTGATCTAGGGTTTCAAGCGAAACTTCCGGACAAAAATTGAAACTAAATATTCCGCAAAATTACAAAATCAAAACCATAAATCATAATACATACACATAAATATAAATTAAACTCAAAACTATATCTTCATTTTCGAGCTAGGGTTTCGGGCAAAACTTTCGGACACAAATCGAACACAAAACATAAGCCAAATCATGAAATTGGAGTTATAAGTCACAATATATATATATGAACATGAAATCTAATCCAAAAGTCATGAGATTCATGTATTTATCATAACAAATCTTAGGGAGCAAGGGTTTTAGAGTATAAATACAATATGGAGATGTTTAAAAATGATAAAAATGAAAAATGAGGTCCGAGGTACACTTGCCTTAGCCCGATCTACCGTTGTTCTTAGACTGATCGGACCGAAAATGGCGGAGCTTCCCTCTTCTTTTCTCTTTTCTTCCCTTCTCCTTCGCTGCCCTGCTGCTTGTCTTCCCTCTCTCTCTCTCTCTCACATTTTCCCCTTTCATAAATGAAGCTTGAAATCAGTGGAAGCTTCTAAATCGCGCTTGAGCGCCAAGGCACAATAACGGGTCACACTCGAGCGCTCATGGACCGCCCTTCGGGTGTGACCTTTTGCTAAATCTGCCTGAGGGGCGCCTCGAGCGCCGAGCCCCTGATGCCTGTTTTTGCTTCTGAATCAAATTTCTCTCCATTCTTCCTTAATCAATATACCTTAAACTTAATTATATTAACTTAATTACCATAATTTACTCTATTTTGAGAACCCGGACCTCACAGTGAGCTTCCCTCAAGATTTTCTCCTTTAATTCTTTATCATTCGGTACACACAAATGATCTTTAAATCTCAATACTCAATTAGCTCGGATGTTGAAATCAATATGGGAATCCTCATTTAAATCCCCCACAATGTCCATAAGGAAGGAATCATTTACCTAATTTTCCTTAACCTCATTTATTACCTCTGGCTGAATCTGAAGATACAAGAAAATCATCTGATCACCCCAAACATACTGCTGAATATTACATTGCTTCAGATAATCTAACATCTCCATTTGTTTTATTTGAAGACTTGCCACAAAACTTGATCGGTGGCTCAAAGTATCAGTAACTACATTAGCTTTTTTGGATTTGTACTGTATCTCACAGTCATAATCCTTCAGAAAATCAACCTTTCTCCTCTGCCTCATATTGAGCTCATTTTACGAGAATAAATACTTTAAAATTTTATGGTCAGAATAAATAAGAAAATTTTCATCATAAAGATAATGTCTCCAAATCGTTAGAGCAAACACAACTGCAGTGAGCTCTAAATCATGAGTTAGATAATTCTTCTCATGCACATTTAGCTGTCTGGACCCATAAGCAACTACTTTGCCATTCTACATTAACACACAACCCAAGCCCGCCTTGGAGGCATCACAATATACCTCAAAATCACCTGATCCATCTGGAATAGTTAGCACCGGAGCGGTAGTGAAGTGATCCATCATTTCCTGAAAACTCTGATCACATTCCTTAGTCCAATGAAACTTGGTCTCCTTCTTTATCAATTGAGTTAAAGGCATATCCGAGAAATATTTTCTACAAATCTCCTATAATATCCTGCCATGTCGAGAAAACTCCTAACATTAGTCACTGAGATATGTCTATTCCAGTTAGCAACCGCCTCTACCTTCTTCAGGTCTACAGCGATACCTTCGTTTGAAATTATATGCCCCAAGAATATTACATTTTCCAGCCAAAACTCACATTTTTTCAGTTTGGCATGCAACTTCTCCTCACGGAGTACTTGGAGTACAATCCTCAGATGAGTTTCATGCTCCCCATGACTTTTAGAATATATCAGAATATCATCAATAAACACCACTACAAACATATCTAGATATGGTTGGAATACCCGATTCATCAGGTCCATAAAAGCAGTAGGAACATTTGTAAGACCAAATGGCATCACAAAAAATTCGTAGTGGCCGTATCTAGTCTGAAAAGCTATCTGGGCCACATCCTCCTGTTTAATCCTCAACTAATGATATTTGGACCATAGATCAATCTTTAAAAACACTCGAGATCCTTGCAACTGATCAAATAAATCATCAATACATGGCAATGGATATTTATTTTTAATCATGATCTTGTTTAGTTTACGATAATCCACACACAACTGCAAGGCCCCGTCTTTTTTCCTCACAAACAGCACCGGTGCATCCCACGGAGATACACTTGGTCTAATAAAGCTCTTGTCTAACAATTCCTACAATTGCAATTTCAGCTCCTTTAATTCAGCGGGTGTCATATGGTAAGGGGCTTTAGAAGTCATACTAGAGCCAGGAATAACCTTAAACTCAAATTCAATCTTTCGATGAGGGGGTAACCCAGGAAACTCCTTTGGAAACACATCCTCAAAATTACATATAACCAAAATGTCCCTCGCTGGCACACTGTGGCTCCCAATAGTGCTAGCATGTGCTAGATAAGCTTGACATCCGCTTTTTATCAATTGTTTGGCATGTAAAGCTAAAACCAATATGGGCATCTCCTTTCTCTTAATGACTTGAAAGAAAAAGGGTTCGACTCTAGGATTATCAAAATATACCTTTTTTAGAAAGCAATAAATACTTGCATGATATTTTGCTAACCAATCCATCCCCAAAATAACATCAAAATCACCCATATTCAACAATATCAAAACAACCATCAAACACCTCCCATTCACCTCCACCATACATTCCGGATACATAACATCAATAACCATTGGGGATCTAGTAGGTGTCGATACAGATAAAGAATAATCCAAAATTCTTAGAGTGGACACAATATAGCATGCAAATTATGAAAAAATAAAAGAGTATGTTAACCCAGAATCAAATAAAATAGAAGCTGAAACTCTATAAATAAGAAGGGTACCTTCAACCACATTTGGGGATGCCTCCATGTCTTGTATAGTTACTGCAAAAGCCTTAACCGAGACAGTAGGCTTCTTTGCTTCCTGCCTCTGGGGTAATGGACAATCTTTAATCCGGTGGTCTTGTTATCTACATCTAAAACAACCTCCTGTCGCCTTGTGACAAGGGTACCTCACATGCTTCTTCCCTCATAGAATGCAGTCAGCAACTGACGCTTGAGAACCAGTCACTGTCTAAACTTTAGTGATGCTCTTCCCCTTTGCAGCCATCTTTGCCTTTTTCGATGGCCCTGAGGGCCTCACATTAGATCCCGCGCTAAAACTTTCTCGGTTAGTGGCTCTCTTAGTAAAGAACCTTTGAGTCTCCAACTCCTTCTTGAATATTAAAGCTCGATCTAAAATTTTTACGTAGGTCTGGAACTTTTGAATCACCAGTTGCCTCCTAATATCGTCTCTTAATCCCTACTGGAACGTTTTAGCCTTCCTTAATTCATCCTCCACAAAGTAGGCGCATATTGGGACAATTCAGTAAAATTTATATCATATTCCTCCACCGTATGTTTTTCCTTCCTAAGCCGCATAAATTCTTGCTCCTTTTGATCCTGGAGGCTAGAGGGAAAGTAATTTTCCATGAAAACTTCTTCAAACATCCCGAAGTAATCTAATCGTCGGGCACACCTAATGCCCTCTTTTTCATGACCCAACAGCTGTCAGCTTGACCTTCCAACTTATACACCATAAAAGTGACCTTTTCTCGATCAGAGCATTGGCTCACCACAAAAATATTCTTCATCCTCTGAATCTAGATATCCACCTTCACCAAATCAGGTTCACCTAAGAATTCAGGTGCTCTCTCCGCTGTGAACTTGTCATAAGCTATCGGGGCAGGATTTACTGGACTTGGCTCGGGTGTAGGGACTGGAGCAATGTGGCGCTGCTCCATTGACTCTATGATGTTTGTCATCCTCCACAATAAGTTTATATATTCTGTCTCATGATCTGGGGGCATACTAGCGCCTCCATGATTATTTCTTCTACCCCTTCTACTTGCCATTTTATATCCTATAATCAAGAATATTGCAACATTAATAACCCTCAAGAAATTAGGTAAAAAGGGAGGGGTCAACAGTAATTCAATATTATTTAGGACTAACCTAAAGGTTAACACCAAAATACCCTATCTAATCCCAACTATCCTCGACCTATCCCTACTTAAACTTAAGCCTATGCTTCCACTTTACGATAGATCAATTCTAAAACATCTCATTTCTCTGATACCAACTGTGACAGAACAGATTATTTTTCTTAAATAATCTCAATGAATAAACAAATAAAACTAATGCCTAAAAATAATATTACATAAAATTTTACAGAAAATCGGGTAGAGTATCCTCTAAAATTGGTCAAAAATCAATACAAATAACCTAAAATTTACACAACTTGGACAAGCATGTAGAGAAAAGACTTTAACGGATATTCACAATACAACCCAGGATCCTCTAACGTCATATATATATCCATGGCTCCAATTTAACATTCCTATCTACTATGCCACATTTAGACGAGAAATGCCGTCTGGGACCTGTACAACTAAAAAAAATTAGATAGCGAAAGCAGAAATATTTCCATAAGATAAATCTGCGGAAGCATAAATATTGTTCCAACAAAATATATAGCATGCTAAGACCATAAATATACAATTTCCATCCATAAGCTAGTCATTTACATTCAAGCTATCAGAACTCCGAAGATCTTCAACAGGTCTTGAGACTCCCAAAAATCTTCTTCATTAAGCTTTGTTTATTCTTACTCGTCTGATACTAGCTCTACTTTCTCATCTGGAAGGGAAAAAATAGCAAGATTGAGCCAAAAACCCAGTAAGGTACCATTAAACATGCGAATGTAAAATCTTTCGTATAGAACATGAATGCAGTAAAGCAAAAGTCATGGGAATTGCCGAAGAATAGAAACACATACAGAACCATGAGAAAAGTAAAAATTTGTATAAACATGTATCGAAAATCATAAATCAATATTAGACTTTGCTTGTTCTTTAAAATACAACTTTACTATCCAAAGGACCGAAGTTAGTAGACCCTACTAGTCGAGGAGGAAAATAATCGAGGATATATTGTGTTTCTCACATAATCAAAGGCCAGAAACAGTATAGTAGTATCTCTTCTAGTGGGACCAATCACAGTAATACCTCCCGATGCCAGGTCAGACTCAGAATTTATCCTCCTGATGTTAACACCCCGAGGAAGAGTAGACCACATATCACTCCATGGATAGAGTTATGTTTGATTACCACCGAACATTCTAAGGCATGCCAGAGAATCTTAACTGACTGTACGACAGTCCTAGGTCAGATTTCTTATCGATTTAACAGAATTAAAAATATTCTTATCCTTATCTCTTAACTCTTAGCTCATTATACCTCGAGGGCCAGTCAAACTGATACAGATAAACCTTTCAATAGCTTCAAAACTTTCTCAGTAATTTAACAGTATAGTCTCATGTAAAATTTTCAGATAAAAATCATCTCATAAATATTAACATTTTACAAAATCACATTTACATCCCAAGATTCAATAAACTTAAACACCAAATCCCTAATTTTCGTTCTAGGGTTTCATGCAAAGCTTCTGTACATAAATCGAACACCTAATGCAAGCTTAATCATAAAATCGAAGCCATAAATCATGATACATATGGGTAAATATGAAATCTATCCGTAAAATTTAGAAAAAACATGAACTATTATCATCAAACCATGGAGGAAGGGGGTTTTAGAGCATAAATACCAAAATGGAGATATTAAAAAGCGGTAAAAATATAAAACAACATTCAAGGTACACTTGCTTGAGTCTGATCTATAATTTTTCTTACTTTGATTGGATCAAAATTGGCAAAGAATCCCTTCCCTTTCCATTTCTCCTCTTTCATCCTTCGTTGTTCGTCATTCGTGCCCCTGGTTCCCATTTCCCTTCCCTTTTATAAACAAAAATGAAATCAGGTCGAGGGGAGAAATTGCGCTTGCGCTCAAGCGCCTAGTGAGTGTGCTTCGAGCACACCCAAACTGGACTCGACGCCCTCCATCTCGCTCTAGCGAGTGGCGGGTGTAGTAGCTACTGGAATTGGTGCCCTCCTTTACGCTTGAGCGAGCGGTGTGGACAGGTGTTTTCGGAGCAATTTGTTTTTGGTGCTTGTTGCTGCGCTCGAGCCAGCAGTGAGCCCAGCTCTATTGCTTGTTGCACTAAGGCCAATTTTTTACTTTTCTGAATTTTACTTATCGCAAACTTAGTAATATTAATTTAATTATTAGAATTTACTATGTTTTAGATACCCGTACCTTACAATTGACCTCATCAATGAACATGGTGAATAGAAGAGTGCAAGTGAGAATTCTGGAAAAGGAAGTTACCTCGCCTAACAACGACCACTCCGCTGTTAGTTAGGCAAGAGATTGACCAGCTCCGATCACCCTAACGATGGCAGAGTAGATGGATAGAATGTCCCAAATGCTCCAAGCGCTCTGCATGTGCCACGGCAAACAGAGTATAATGTACCAATTTTTGAATATCGTAATTACGGATAATTAAGTTATTATAATCAAAATTAGGCTTGATTCATGTGAAAAAATTAGGTTCTGGGAATATAGGAGAGATCAGGCAGCGGCGCTCATCGGGCACCTTGGGTGGCACCTCGAGCGCCCAAGCAGGCACTGGAAAAAGTGCAGGGCGCACAGGGCGCTGCTTGCGATATAAATACCCAGTGAGGGTTTCAAACAGTCATTTTTTGCGATTTCCACATGAAAGAGAGAGACGGAGCTCGAAGGAGTAGAGAGAGAAGGAAGAATCTAAGATTCCCATGTCTGATTCCGAGTTCGAGCTAATTAGAGAAGTTATAGATCGGGTCGAGGCAAGAGTACTTATACCCTCCTCGTTTATTTTTTACACTTTTATTTTATTTTTTTTGGTATGATCATTTCGATACCCGATGAAATTTATATTTTGTGTTACCTATGACTTGAGCATGCACATATGTGGATTTCATGTCCGATTTTCTAGTTTTGATCAGTATTTTGCATCAAAATCCTATCCCCACGCCCGGATGTTTTCACCCACCAATTTTTGAGATTTTTGCATCAATTGGCTTTAGAAAATCATTACCCATGCCTTGTATATATTAATTTATCAATTTGGTGTCTGATTTGATTGTTTTCCACCGAATTATGCTCACCAAAACCCTAACCCGTTCCCCCCTTTTGGATTTTTTTTGAGTTGTTTGTAAATTATACATGATTTAGCTTTAGAGATTCATAACCCTAGCTTTATGGAGGCGGGTACTCTGTGTATTTGGTATTTGTACACATATATTTTATATAAGTTAATTTTATGTATTCTGAGAATATTATCAGACGTAAACCTAGATAATTTTCTACATGCACGTTAAATATGTCACATTGTATATGCTCTAAAAATTATGTTACATGTAATTGTGATGGTAATTATTGTTTGAAAGCTCTAAAGTTACGTTTGGCTCACGGTGGTAAGAATTTCTATTTTTTTCATACTTTATGATATTCATGCATATAATTTAAGTCACGTGAAGATTTAAACCCATAAGAAATATAAAAATTATGTAAGTATATGAAGGGAATGCCACAATTTGATATATTTATGATTCGTTTTCCTGGAGTGAAAACTTTAGGAAAGAAGTTTGGTGAACTTTTTCTTAAAAAATAAGAAATTATGAAACATGGATCACAAATTTATATTTCAGAGGGTAGTATTTCTTGGCATGCCATAGATATTATAGTAAAAACTTAAAGATTTTTCTGACCGTATTTTATAATGGGTGGTATTCCTTGGCATGCCTTAGTATATTATAATGGAAGATTGTTGTTTGCTAAGGGCCACGTGCGGCTAAGGCTCCGTCTACAGGGATTATATGTAGATGGCCCCTCTATGGGTCTTGAATAGGAGGAGATGACTTTTGATTGTGTAGAAGCAAATATAATATAGATTACGATCGACCGCTCCTTTAGTCAGTAAGGCCTATTAGCCTTGGTCCACAAAGATAATAAAACTTCTGTATATTTTAGAACCTAAAGGAAGAATAAGTAAAACGAGAAAGACAAATAAATTCCAGAAATGTATTTATTTACGTTTCATATTTATACAACTTCATTATACTCTTATATATTTCCTCTACTTTAGTTTGCATATATTATTTATTGTCATTGATTATATTGTACTTGATGAGTATCTGGCACACCCTTGCTATTTTTTTACCTTTAAATGAGTATGAGTTTACACCCAATAGGGCGGGGTAGAGGATTAGAAGTCGGCTAGTTGGAGAAGACTTGGAGGATGATCTTGTGGAGTTAGCCTTGTGGATTTGTACCTGATAGAGTCTTTTGTATTACTTTTGATAGGCATGTATATATAATGACGATGTATATAGTGTATAGTTTTCGCTATATTTAATTGATGTATGTGCTTCCGTAGGTTATTACGGTTAATTTGGGTATCTAGCGGCATTTTGTCTAAGCCAACGTCATACCCGAAGTTATGATGTTGATGCCACGTATTTATTATGGCTTTTAGATCCTGTGTTAAGTTGTGTTGTGATTGTATATTTGTTATACAGGGTTAATGTACAGGTTTTGTATTAATCTGACGACCATTTTTTTATCAAAATTTTGCCAAATTTTGGTTAGAAATACGGTCTATCATAATTGATATCAGAGAAAAAGATATCTTAGGTTTAATCTAAATCTTATGTGGAAGCTTAGGTTAGAGTAAGATAGATCGAATAAGTAGACGAAGGCGTGGGGTGATTAAGTTAAAATAGATAGTTCTAGTTGTCCTAATTTGTATAACGTAAACTAGAACTAAGTCAGAATCAATTGTTAAGTTGATCGTCAAGTTGCCGTGTCCTAGTTATTTCCTTAATCAAGTTAAGTTGATTCACTTAGGCTATGACTAAGTTAGAATTAGTTAGTTGTATTTGGCCACATATTGAATAGTGCCCTGATTAATATTCAAATTGAGTTACAATCTAACCCATATCATTCTTGTTTCAGAAAGAATGTTAGTAGTTGATCTTGTCGCCTTGACGGAGGTCGACATATAGAGGTGGTCAACCACATGATAGAGAGGCCGAGTGTATGAATTTGTTGAGTGAGATGGCGAGACTTGAATGTTTTGGAGGATCTAGTCTGGCTGAGAACCAAGAGAGAGAAGTTATCAAGAGATGCTTGAATAGCATACCAAGTAAGGCGGATAAGATGAAATCAATGGCTCGAGGTCAGGATGGCTTGGAGTCGATTTCTGGTGCTAGCAATGTTGCATTATGATCGATTTAATGATAATCAAATGTTTGAATTTTTGGGTAGCATGGATCTTATAA